>SJYC01060746.1:0-20658 GCA_006408675.1 Madoqua kirkii | reverse complement strand
TGCACACTGTATCTCAAAATAAGCTAAAAAAGCTTTAAAATGATTTAAGACATGAAAGAACAATATAAACATGGATTAGAAAACTCAGAAATCATTGACAGAGTTAAGGAAAAATCTTAAATATAAGGAAAAAGTTATTTTAGAAATGAAGGATAAGCTGGTTGAAATAAAAAGATAACTGAAACAATACCATGCTCCAGAGAATTAAAATTTTCAAAAAAGGAAAACTAGCTGTTCTGGTGGCTCAGAAATAAAGAATCCACCTGGAATGCAGGAGACACATGCAGAAGATGCAGGCTCTATCCCTGGTGAAAAAAGGGAAGATCCCTTTTTGAGAAGATCCCCTATGAAAAAAATAGTGACCCTCTCCAGTATTCTTACCAGGAAAATCCCATGGATAGAGAAGCTTGACTGGCTACTGTCCATGGAATTGGAAAGAGTTGGACTCAGTGACTCTAGAACAAATGAAGAAAGAGATTAAAGCAATTCTGAAAGAAAGAGGCAAATCATGAAAATAGGGAAAATAAATCTAATGTGAATATTGGAGTCCCTGAAGAACAAATCCTAGCAAGGGAACAGAAGCAATATTAAGAACTGTAACAATATATTTTTTCTAGAAACAAAACACACAGATTTGAAATCACATATTGAGAGAGTGCATTTGTACCTGAGAATGTCAATCCAGGAAGGCCAACCACAAAACAAATTGTAAAATTTCTGGACTTCAAAAGAAGAAAAATATCCCATATGTATTTAAGTAAGCAATTCTGTGACGTACAGGCCTATTGTCATCAGAATTTTTGTCAGCAACTCTTTAGTCTCCATAGAAAATGGAGCAATGTGTTTAAGATGTTAAAGAAAAGGAAGTGTAAACCAAAGACTTTGCTGTAATGTAGCAAAAAGTATCTTTAAGTATAGAAGGCAGAGCAAATGGTTATCAAAATGTCAGACCTCAGAGAATATTGTTACTAAGACCTTAACTAAAGGATCAACTTTAGGCAAACAAAATCATGAAAAAGAATCTACATAAGAACTGGTGGTGAGCATTACATAGTTTCCTATAGGACTAGAATTATAAAAGGATTAAAAGAGGCTGTAATAAGCAATGTCAACATGGTCTTGAAATGGAGCAAGATGTTATGGTCCTTGCCCCCTCACCAGGTCTATTGCCTGCCTTTATCTATGGAAAACTTTAGTCAAAAATAAGTTTAATCAACTGAAGTGAGAAATGCTGAAGCAAAGGAAAACAAAAGAGACTAAATAACAATAATGCAGTCACTAAGCAAAAGAACTATACAAAAGTTCTTCTATACACAGAAGAACTATACAAAAAAGATCTTCACGACCCAGATAATCATGATGATGTGATGAAGTGTAAACCAAAGACTTTGCTGTAATGTAGCAAAAAGTATCTTTAAGTATAGAAGGCAGAGCAAATGGTTATCAAAATGTCAGACCTCAGAGAATATTGTTACTAAGACCTTAACTAAAGGATCAACTTTAGGCAAACAAAATCATGAAAAAGAATCTACATAAGAACTGGTGGTGAGCATTACATAGTTTCCTATAGGACTAGAATTATAAAAGGATTAAAAGAGGCTGTAATAAGCAATGTCAACATGGTCTTGAAATGGAGCAAGATGTTATGGTCCTTGCCCCCTCACCAGGTCTATTGCCTGCCTTTATCTATGGAAAACTTTAGTCAAAAATAAGTTTAATCAACTGAAGTGAGAAATGCTGAAGCAAAGGAAAACAAAAGAGACTAAATAACAATAATGCAGTCACTAAGCAAAAGAACTATACAAAAGTTCTTCTATACACAGAAGAACTATACAAAAAAGATCTTCACGACCCAGATAATCATGATGATGTGATCACTAATCTAGAGCCAGACATCTTGGAATGTGAAGTCAAGTGGGCGTTAGAAAGCATCACTACGAACAAAGCTAGTGGGGGTGATGGAATTCCAGTGGAGCTGTTTCAAATCCTGAAAGATGATGCTGTGAAAATGCTGCACTCAATATGCCAGCAAATTTGGAAAACTCAGCAGTGGCCACAGGACTGGAAAAGGTCACTTTTCATTCCAATCCCAATGAAAGGTAAGGCCAAAGAATGTTCAAACTACCACACAATTGCAATCATCTCACATGCTAGCAAAATAATGCTGAAAATTCTCCAAGCCAGGCTTCAATAGTACATGAACCATGAACTTCCAGATATTCAAGCTGGATTTAGAAAAGGCCAGAGGAACCAGAGATCAAATTGCCAACATCTGTTGGATCATCAAAAAAGCAAAAGTGTTCCAGAAAAGCTTCTACTCCTGGTTTATTGACTATGACAAAGTCTTTGACTGTGTGGATCACAACAAGCTGTGGAAAATACTTAAAGAGATGGGCATACCAGACCACCTGACCTGGCTCCTGAGAAATCTGTATGCAGGTCAGGAAGCAAGAGTTAGACATGGAACAATGGGCTAGTTCCAAATCAGGAAAGCAGTACGTTAAGGCTATATATTGTCAGCCTGCTTATTTAACTTTTTTGCAGAGTACATTGTGCAAAATGCTGGGCTGTATAAAGCACAGCTGGAATCAAGGTTACCAGGAGAAATATCAATAACCTCAGATATGCAGATGGCACCACCATTATGACAGAAAGCAAACAAGAACTAAAGAGCCTCTTAATGAAAGTGAAAGAGGAGAGCATACGTTAAGGCTATATATTGTCAGCCTGCTTATTTAACTTTTTTGCAGAGTACATTGTGCAAAATGCTGGGCTGTATAAAGCACAGCTGGAATCAAGGTTACCAGGAGAAATATCAATAACCTCAGATATGCAGATGGCACCACCATTATGACAGAAAGCAAACAAGAACTAAAGAGCCTCTTAATGAAAGTGAAAGAGGAGAGCAAAAAAGTTGACTTAAAATTCAACATTCAGAAAACTAAGATCATGGCATCTGGTCCCATCACTTCATGGCAAATAGATGCGGAAACAATGGAAACAGTGAGAGTTTATTTGGGGGGGCTGCCAAATCACTGCAGATGGTGACTGCAGCCATGAAATTAAAAGAGTCTTGCTCCTTGGAAGAAAAGCTATGACCAACCTAGACAGCATATTGAAAAGCTGGGACATCACTGTTCAACAAAAACCCATCTAGTCAAAGCTATGATTTTTCCAGTAGTCCTATGTGGATTTGAGAGTTGAACTATAAAGAAAGCTGAGTGCTGAAGAATTGATGCTTTTGAATTGTGGTGTTGGAGAAGACTCTTGAGAGTCTCTTGGACTGCAAGGAGATCCAACCAGTTCATCCTAAAGGAGATCAGTCCTGAATATTCATTGGAAGGACTGATGTTGAACCTGAAACTCACCCGATACTTTGGCCCTCTGATGCAAAAAGCTGACTCATTTGAAAAGACCCTGATGCTGGGAAAGATTGAAGGTGGAAGGAGAAGGGGACGACAGAGGATGAGATGGTTGGATCGCATCACTGAGTTGATGGACATGAGTTTAAGCAAGCTCTGGGAGTTGGTGATAGACAGGGAAGCTTGGCCAGCTGCAGTCCATGGGGTCGCAAAGAGTCAGACACGACTGAGTGACTGAACTGAACTGAGTCACTAAGCATAATCAAGGACCTTTAGTTCTTTCTCAAGGGCTATCTATAGGTAATATTCTGAGCCATATCCTGTGAGCTACCTTATAGATACCAAAACACCAGGTGGAGAAGTTAACTACATGAAGACCAGACTGTACTGGGACATAAGCAGCCACAATTCTGAGAATTGACCACATAGAAATGGAACAAATGGCCCCTGAAAGTGTTAGGCACTCAGTCATGTCCAACTCTTGGCAACCCTGTGGACTATAAACAGCCAGGTTCCTCTGTCCATGGAATTCTCCAGATAAGAATACCAGAGTGGGTTGCCATTTCCAACTCCAGGGGATCTTCCCAAACCAGGGACAGGACCTGGGTCTCCTGCATTGCAAGCAGATTCTTTATCATCTGAGCCACCAGGGAAGCCCCCTGGAACTAAAGATTATTTGTGCCTAAAACAATCAAGATGATCCTGGTTAGACCACTGGTGACCAATTTCAAGATGACTGTTAGAGATGACAATGCTGTTTCTGCATATAATCACACATTGTCTATAAAAGCTCTCACCCCTTGTTCATTGGAGTGATGAGGTGAGTCTGCCTTTGGATAGATGTCCGCCCTCCTCCCCCTCCTCTACCACCCAAGTTGCCGACATCTGAAATAAAGTAAACTTTCCTTTCCACCAATTTGACCTGTTTATTGGCTTTTGAGTGGGGAGCAGCTGAAACCACACACCTGCTTTTTTGTTAACAATCTGACAATGTAGTTATATTACAAACCTAAAAAGCAGGTGTAGAATGGGAATGGTGTGTGCAAAATTTGCTTTAGCTGTTCAATAATCATGTTTTATTGTGGTGAACCTGTATTGTTATTCTGAGACTGTTACATGTATAAAGTAATATAAGGTTGTATAAAGCAAATGGATATAGAGTATTTGAATTCTGTTTGTCTAGTGTTGTTAGCTAAAACTCCTAGTGTGGAAGACAGGCAATACTGTCATTACATGAAGAGATGAAGTAATAGCTATCTAGTCCTGAATTAGCCTAAAACTCTCAAGGCATCTTATTTTCAAGAAGATGAATCTGTAGTGTAAATATCCTCTCCTTTATTCTGAAAAAGCCTAGAAACAATGGCAAATGACTCACTTAGTAGAGACGAGCATTATTATGCCTCAGATATTGGTATTGAAAGAGCAAATCATTTTTCTTTTTGGTGGTTGTTCTTGCTAATAAGCTTTGGAAGAATATCAGTTTCCTTCCCTTCTTTTCCTCTCTTTTTCTTTCTTAATTCCTTCCTTCCCTTCTTCTTTTCCTTTCTACCACAGAGAAAACTTGACAAAGTTTAAACAGCTTAGATTCTAAAGAGACAGATTACCTTTTCTTCTTTTAACTCTAGACAACCATTTTAAAATGATAGATGTCTTACAAAAGCAATGTTAGAAAACTCTTCCAAAGAGTGGCAATTGTTTGTTTAGCTTAAAATGTTTAAAATGTTAAGCACCAAAATTAAAGTGCTAAAAATGATATAAATAATATTCAGTTATATAAAAACACAAATAATATCTGGGATAAATTGCTTGGTAAAGGGAAAGTTTTATATGATTAAAGTAGTGTTGATACAATGAAAAAGAGAAAAAATTTTTCCATTGTTTGGAAAATAATTTTTAATACAAAAGTTATTTTTAAAAATATGGTTTAGCTTTATCCAAATTCTGGTTTTGGCACTCTGCCAAAAAATTATTGTTTTGTTCTAATGTCTTTCTTCAAAGAATGAAAATGGTTTTTCTGGCTTCTCAAGTGATCACTTATATATGTTAGGTTTTTATTGTCTCTTTTACTCAGCAGCTTATGTCTTCTCAGATTCTTTTAGTTATCAATCAGTCCCCATTTGCAGGCATTACATGCTGACTATTGTTGTTGCTTAGTTGCTACACCATGCCTGACTCTTTTTGATCCCATGGACTGTGGTCCTCCAGGCTCCTCTGTCCATGAGATTTCCCAGGCAAGAATACTGGAATGGGTTGCCATTTGCTCCTCCATGGGATCTTCAAGACCCAGGGATGAAACACTGGTCTTCTGCATTGGCAGACTGATTCTTTACTACTGACTCATCCTGGAAACCATTTATTGCTTATTGCATTTGAAAGCCACTATGGGATTGCCAGCATTCTTGACTATGACCTTGTATATCCACTATGTTCATTCCCTACTGGTCTAGAAATTGTGAAGTTTTCCTATTTCAATATTATGACCCACAGCTGAAAAAAATAAACTCATTTCCTGAAAAATGGATGAGGCATTTAGACGTTTATTTTGTGAAATAAGCTTTCAGGGGAAATCATACCTCTTTTTTTCAAATAAATCTAAACATTTAAATCTAAAATAATAATAATGATAAAAAGTTTTCAAAGGTATCCTATGACTTATATGGGCATGCATTGAAACTCTACATTTCCACTTTTCACGATTGTCATTCTTTATCATCATTCCAGTGTAAAATAAGACATCCTGTGTTATGAAGCCCACATTTTTAATTAGGTTACTTCAATAATATTTATGAGAATACCAGAGGAATGTTTAAATGTTCCATAAATCCATCCTGGTTGTCCCTGATCAAGTCACCAGTCAACTGAGTATGGATCACTCACTATGCATTACTGTAGATAACTTTTATCTCTTTACAATTGCTTCTCCAGCTTCTAAGTATAATAGTCTTTATTTCCTTAAATGTAGCTAATACCAGAATATAACAATTTCCCTAAGATTTACTGAGGCCTTGGTGGTTAAAAAAAAAAAAAAAAGAGAGAGAGAGACTTATAATGTGGAAAATAAGAACTTTACATTCTCTACAGGGAACCACAACTTCTGAACACTGACGCTGAAACCTTGCTTGAAAAATCATAGGTCTCCTCAATTTTATGCCATGTGTCAACAGTCAGGCTATCTCTGTCTAACCAAACTGCCTTTGCCCCTAAATAGCTTCTCTCTAATTTCCACTACCCCAAAGAGAATGTATCAGTCAGGAAATGAATCTTGCTCTTATAGTAACCCCCAAATAAAAATGTAAAACAATTCAGGAGGCAGCTGTCCAAGACCAGAAATGAGGGATCAAGACCATATTTTCTTTTCTGCCATATAGAATATCCTCCAGGTTTCCAACAGGGATATTTGAATTCCATGGGTCACTTTTCTATTTCACTCAGAAGGAAAGAGGGAAAAGGGCCTGCTCATTTCCCACAGTGAAGACTTTCTTTGATTGGGCTACACAACATGTCTGATTACATATCATTGATTAGAACTTATTTAAATGGGCCACTAACTACAGGGCTATGTGTCTCCTTGAATAAATTTGAAGTTCTATTACTGAGCAGGAGGAAGATGGGTATTCAGAGTCATCAAGAAGTCTCTGCCAAAGAGAGGATAAAATGAAAATGGTTCATCTTCAGCTCAAGGCTTTGGTCCAGCTCTTCATTATTTAATCTGAGATACAACTAGGCGTTCCATAGAAGAGGGATTTTATGGCATCATGCAGAAAGCTCTCATTCCTTCTAATCAAAACTTTCCACACCTGGGTAAGTTCATTGTCTTTGTTGCATTGTTTCTGCTTGTTGTTTTTAGTTGCTTAGTTGTGTCCAGCTCTTTTGTGACCCTGTGTACTGTAGCCTGCCAGGTTCCTCTGTCCATGGGATTTCCCAGGCAAGTATACTGGAGTGGCTTTCCATTTACTACTCCAGGGGGAAACTTCCTGACCCAGGGATTGAATCTGTGTTTTCTACATTGGCAGGCAGATTCTCTACCACTGAGCCACCAGGAAAGCCCTTATCTTTGCTTAGGAAGAGTTTATTGAGAGTTTTGCCAAACAAGAGATTTGTATGTCCCTAAAGATAAAATCTCTGTCCTCTCTCAAATTTATAGAACAAAAATGTTGGTACCTTTCAAAATAGGAAATGTCTGTGTATAATAATACATGCATACAAATAACCATAATACATAAATATGTGAATGTACTGATGTGTGTATGCATCTATATGAAACAATGAGAATATGCAAATGTTATAATTGTTATTCTCTCTGGCTTGTAAGATTATGTTCAGATTTTAAGATTAGTATATTTGTCAGAGTTTCTGCAAAGAACTTAAAAAAATTGTAATATGTAAGAAAAATAGTGTTTATAAATCTACATGCTGATGCTTAGTAAGTAAATGTCAGTGGAACATTTCTGGCTCAGAAGAAAAACTTTAACACAATGAAAGTACAATATCATCTAATCGATAAGTAGCAACTGTAAATTGTAAGCTCCTGATAAACAATCATAACTGTATGTAACAGCAGGGCGGGATTTCTAAATTGTGTTTAAAAGTAAAGGAATTAGCTCTTCAGTATGTTCATTTAATAAACTTGCAGTTTAGAGGCTTCTTAATTAAGACTCTCTTGGGTGTACTGGGCTCTGTATGCAGACAAAATATGGAATTCTGCTTTTCTATATTACATGTTGTTAGTGCTAAAATATGTGCATTGCAGTGTGTTTGCAAATTTATTTTCAATTTCTCTAGGCTTATATTTGTGTTTATTTCTGTCTTCTGTGAAAGCAATCATTTCCTTTAGAAGATGAGGCAAAAATATGTGTAAATGCCTATATATTTATATATGGACCTTTGTATATAAAATGTGTACATTTATGAGTCATATCCAACTCTTTGTGACCCCATGGAGTGTAGCCTGCCAGACTCCTTGTCCATGGGATTTTTTTTCCAGGCAAGGATACTGGAATAAATTATCATTTTATCCCCCAAGGGATCTTCCTAGCCCAGGATTCAAACCTGCATCTCCTTCATCTCCAGCATTGCAGGCAGGTCCTTTAATGCTGAGTCATTGGGAAAGTCCAACATTTTTATTATTTGCATGTATATGAATGTATATATATACATGAGTATGTGTGTATGTACGTATATACACTTTAACTTCCCAATATTTTCTTTTTCTTTCCTTGTGTTTCTGAAGCCTCACTGAATCCTAATTAAATGTGTTAGTCATACTGAGATAGCCATGTGTATGATCATAACAGAATACTATTTAGTTATTGTCTGAGAAATAACCTTTTCCAATCCTGTGGCCATTGCTGAGTTTTCCAAATTTGCTGGCATATTGAGTGCAGCCCTTTTAATACTTTGGCCACCTGATGTGAACAGACAACTCATTGTTTATAGTTCAAATCTGATACACTTTCTAAGAAGTTAAGAGTACTTTTAACAGTGTAAAACATGTATCTTGAATGATTTTCACACTCCATCAAAGGATAAACAAATAGAGAATGGATGCTCAGCCTTTCTCCTCATATTTATTCAGAAACTGCTTTCAGACATCAAAAAGAACACTGTAAAAATGGATCAGAAGAAAGATCAGAAAATTCATAATGTTTCCAACATTATACAGCTAGTACGTAGTCACACAACAATTGAAAAATGTTTCCCGGAGAAGAAAATGGCAATTCACTCCAGTACAATTGCTTGGAAAATCCCATGGGCAGAGGAGCCTGGTAGGTCCATAACAGTCCATGGGGTCACAAAGAGTCAGACATGACTGAGCGACTTCACTTTTAACTCATCTAAGGGCTTCCCTTGTGGCTCAACTGGTAAAGAATGCAGGAGACCAGGGTTCGATCCCTGGGTTGGGAAGATCCCCTGGAGAAGGGAAAGGCTACCCACCCCAGTATTCTGGCCTAGAAATTCCATAGATGTCTATGGGGGCCACAAAGAGTCGGACACAACTGAGTAACTTTCACTAACTCTTCTAAACAAGAACCGAAGAAAGAATCAGATATTTAGTAAGCAAGGTATCAGCAGTCTTTATTCAAAGAGATAATATAATTAAAAAATTTAAGTCCATAACTCACTTGAGATTATTTAGGGGAAGAACATCCAACAGTCATATTGATGGCATCATAAACCTATACCCCTAACCTGGGGATAGTCCAACTAGCAGTAGAAAAGTCAAAATAAGCAATGATGACTTAGTGCCCTCACCTGCGCTAAAGTGAAGACGTGGCAAGCAAGGTGTTTCCTCAACAATCAAATGGGAGGGCTGGACTAGACCATCTTTTGGGTCCCTTTTAACTCTAACATGCTATAACACAAAATTTTAGCATTTTAAAGAAACAGTCATGGTCTCCCAAAACACATACACTCAATCAAGAAGTGACAAAATTCAATCAAAAGTGAAAAAGAGAGAATTCTGAGAATCTGTCAAAACAGAAGATGAAAGTTCCATTTTTCTTCTTCTATTATAAGGCTGGGGTTAAAAAAAATCAGTGTGACAAGAATTGGAAGTCTAAGAGATGTATCGTTTGTGAAAGAAATATTTTTTGGCTTCTTCTATATCTCCACACTTGTCAATAGTTATTTCAGCCAAATCTTTGTCAACTTTAGGAAAAGGTGGTTTGTTTCGTAGAGGCCAACCAACCAAAAGCACTAGTTTGACAATGACTTTATTGATTTCAACCACGTGAAAAACTGCAAGCATCGATGACTAAAGTAAAAATCCAGGAAACAATACTGAATTAAAGATGGAAGTGAAGAAATTGGTAAATAATTTGTTTTATGTTTATGAAACCCTTGTACTTAGGAAGTACACAAGTTCAAGTGCAGGATGAGACTAGAAATAAAAAATTAAAGTCTGATTTTGAAAAAAGCAAAAATGTTTCCTTTCTCTCACAAGTTCTTTTCCTTGACTGAGATTGAAGGACTTCAAAGGAGTAGGTTGTGTTCAATAAAATCATTCTTGGGTGCAAATGGAGGCCAAATTGGCAAAAAGATCATGGTGAGCTGCGAGCTATTGCTTGAGGGAAACTTGACCCTTTTCTTTTTTTTTTTCTCAAATTTTTCCTTGTTTGTATATTAAGCTGGTTAAAACTGTGGGCATACAAGGAAAGAAATCAATTTTTTCTTTTACTTAAAATTAACATATGGTTATTATAAAATACTATAAATACATGAGCATGTAAACTTGATTTTTAAATGTTTTTAGGTTTCTTTTCGTGTCATGTTCTCAGTTCAGTTCAGTCTCTCAGTTGTGTCCAATTCTTTGCAACCCAATGGACTGCAGCAGGCCAGGCCTCCCTGTCCATCACCAACTCCAGGGTTTACCCAAACTCAAGTCCATTGAGTCAGTGATGTCCTCTAACCATATCACCCTCTATCGTCCCCTTCTCCTCCCGCCTTCAATCTTTCCCAGCATCATGGTCTTTTCCAATGAGTCAGTTTTTGCATCAGGTGGCCAAAGTATTGGAACCTCAGCTTCAGCATCAGTCCTTCCAATGAATATTCAAGATTGATCTCCTTAAGGATTGACTGGTTAGATCTCCTTGCTGTCCAAGGGACTCTCAGGAGTCTTCTCCTTAACCATATCACCCTCTGTCGTCCCCTTCTCCTCCCGCCTTCAATCTTTCCCAGCATCATGGTCTTTTCCAATGAGTCAGTTTTTGCATCAGGTGGCCAAAGTATTGGAACCTCAGCTTCAGCATCAGTCCTTCCAATGAATATTCAAGATTGATCTCCTTAAGGATTGACTGGTTAGATCTCCTTGCTGTCCAAGGGACTCTCAGGAGTCTTCTCCAGCACCACAGTTCAAAAATATCAATGCTTCATCACTCAGCTTTCTTTATAGTCCAGCTCTCACATCCATACATGACTAGTGGAAAAGCTATAGCTTTTACTACTATGTTGGAAAAGTAATGTCTCTGTTTTTTAATATGCTGTCTAGATTGATCATAGCTTTTCTTCCAAGGAGCAAGAATCTTTTCATGGTTGCAGTCACCATCTACAGTGATTTGGGAGCCCCAAATAATAAAGTCTGTCACTGTTTCCATTGTTTCCCCATCTATTTGCCATGAAGTGATGGGACCTAATGCCATGACCTTAGTTTTCTGAGTGTTGAGTTTCAAACCACCTGACCTGCCTCCTGAGAAATCTGTATGCAGGCCAAATGCAACAGTTAGAACTGGACGTGAAAAAACAGACTGATTCCAAATCGGGAAACGAGTACGTCAAGGCTGCTTATTTAATTTATATGTAGAGTACATCATGAGAAATGCTGGGCTGGAAGAAGCACAAGCTAGGATCAAGATTGCCAGGAGAAATATCAATAACCTCAGATACGCAGATAACACCACCCTTATGACAAAAAGCGAAGAACTAAAGAGCCTCTTGGTGAAAGTGAGAGAGGAGAGTGAAAAAGTTGGCTTAAAACAACATTCAGAAAATGAAGATCGTGTGCTCAGAAACTTAGGTAAAACCACCACTACCACCTAAAAAAGTCTGGGGGAAGATTTGGTTTCACAGGTAGCTTGATCTAATAATATAAACAATGCTTCTTTCCATCTTTTAGCTCTGCTCTCTGGAGACAGTGACCATTATCAGATAGTTTCTCTCTTCAAGATGGCATCTTTGGTTTAAATCCCGTGGGATGGATCTCTTTCAATAACCCCATGAAAAAAATTAGTGCAGCTTTTAATACTGATGGAACATCTGTCTAATCCAGAAAATACAATAGTCTCATTGGTCATGTCTGACTTACATCCCATCCCAAGAGTGGTTGAAGTGGAGCATAGCTCCCCAGAGTAAAATCATAGTATGGTCAATGTATGAGTGAATAGGTAGCAATGACAACACATTTTCTTATACATGTGGACAAAGAAACCCTACAAACCAAAAGACCTTACTGAAAGAACTAGTAAAATTTACAGTTTAGCAAGAAAAAAAGAAAACAGAGTGGGATACAAGAAACAAGAATTAGCATAGAAATAGATGAAGTATTTTAGCAAATTCAATTAAATGAGTGTCCCCCCAACATAATGCCCCCCTAAATATCCACTTCACAATCCCCAGGACCTGTGAATATGACCCCCTTACATTCAAATGGATTTTTATGATGTGATTAAACTGATGATCTTATAATGGGAGAGTTACCCTGCCATCTTTGGATTATGTGGATAGGTGCAATGCTATCACAAGAATCCTTATAAGAGGGAGGCAGGGTTCAGAGAGGAGAGAAGATACTCTGTGGTGGTCTTTGAAGATGGAGGAAGGAGCCACAAGCCAAGAAACGTAGGTAACCTTCAGAATCTAGAAAAGGCAAGGAAAAAAAGGTCCCCTGAAGCCTCCAGAAGAATATATTTATATTTATTTATTTATTCTCGGTGACACTGGATCTTTGTTGCCTCTCATGGACTTTCTCTAGTTGTGGTGAGTGGGGGCTGCTCTTCATTGTGGTAAGTGGGCTTCTCATTGTGGTGGTTTCTCTTGCTGTGGAGTGGAAGCTTAGTTGCTCTCAGGCATGTGGGATCTTCCCAGACCAGGGATTGAACTGGTGTCCCCTGCTTTGGCAGACAGATTCTCAACCACAGGACCACCAGGGAAGTCCCAATACTTTCATTTTAGATTTCTGATCTCAAGAACTATGGCAGAGTAAATTTGTGTTCCTTGGACTGCAAGGAGATGCAACAGTCCATCCTGAAGGAGATCAACCCTGGGATTTCTTTGGAAGGAATGATGCTAAAGCTGAAACTTCAGTACTTTGGCCACCTCATGTGAAGAGTTGACTCATTGGAAAAGACTCTGATGCTGGGAGGGATTGGGGGCAGGAGAAGAAGGAGACGACAGAGGATGAGATGGCTGGATGGCATCACTGACTCGATGGACGTGAGTCTGAGTGAACTCCGGGAGTTGGTGCTGGACAGGGAGGCCTGGCGTGCTGCGATTCATGGGGTCACAAAGAGTCGGACATGACTGAGCGACTGAACTTGAACTGTGTTTAAGATAATTTATTACAGCATCAAAGGAAACTAATGTAGTACTAAACATAAAAACTAAGTCTTCTATATTTTGCAAATAAATAGAATATCTAGTTATTTTTTGTTGTTTTTCTGGTTTTGAAATTTAACTGAACATCCTATATTTTACCCAGCACTTGTAATAAAACATAACCTTTTGTTATGTTTCTGTTTTACTTTGTTATGTTATGTGACTAAAAACTAATTAAAAAATAAAAATAAAATCAGAGAAAAATTTTGATGAGTAGTTAAGTAATGACCTAAATGTTGGCAACATTCTCCCACTGCTTCTGATAAACTGGCAGTAGTTTTGCAAAAGTAACTTTCTATGGGCTCAAGTCACTTTATGTAGAATGGAAGGGAGCTTCCTAGCCTGCAAGAAATAAAGTATTTGCTGACACGATGCATAGTTCAAAGAAGGAACTGTTAGAAAGGTTACATTTACCGTGAGGAATGATATTTTTTTCATGCTGTTCATGGGGAAGGCACCTTGGAGAAGGAAATGGCTTCTGACTCCAGTGTTCTTATCTGGAGAATTCCATGGACAGAGGAGTCTGGTACAAAATTATGAACTTAGCTTTTAGTTTTTATTTTCTCTATTAAAGAAATTTTTCTAAATTAGTTTTGAAAATTAAATTTAGTGTAAGTAATATATGTACACTTCAAATCTGTAATATAAGTTTATTTTATTATCTGTTAAAATAACTACATCTGAACTTTTTTCTTGAAGAGATGATTGTCGTTATTTATGTTCTTCACATCACACACACACAGCTTGGTGGAAACCAACTATTGCACTGAGTGATCACATAAACATGGCTCTTCATAATTTATTAAGTTGTATTAGTAGCACTGTTAATTCTGCTATGACATTTATTTGTTACTAGGAGATTCTTTAATTGATGTATTACTCTAAAATGCTAGAAGTATAACTATCTGGAATGTATATTTCCCTCAATAAAATATAAGAATCTTTATCTACTTGAGAGTAATGTTAGAATAAAAAGAGAACTAAGATTTGGTCCAGCTCTCTCATTTGCAGGTAAAAAAATTGAGCTTCAGGGAAATGAAGTTTTCATTATTCAAGATATGACTTTTGGTGAATAGCATTCAAAGAGAAAGCTTTTTTTTTATGTGGACTATTTTAAAGTCTTTAAGAAATTTGGTACAATGTTGTTTCATGCTTTGGTTTTTTGGCCTCGAAGCATGTGTGATCTTGGGTCCCTGTTCAGGGATCAGCCCCACACTCCCTGCATTGGAAGGCAAAGTCTTGACTACTGAATCTCCAGGGAAGTCACAAAGAGAAAGTATTTTGATCTACATTATTTCCACTGGTTTTCCGTCGCTTAGATGGTCAATTAAAAAAATATTAATTGTAGGATAATTTGCTTTACACTGTTGTGTTGGCTTCTGCCATATAAGTGTGAATCAGCCACAAGTATGTATATATCCCCTCCCTCCTGTACCACCCTCTGATTTTCCCACTCCATGCCACCCCTCTAGGTTGTCACAGAGCACTGGACTGAGCTCTCTGTACCCTTACAGCAACTTCCCACTGGCTCACATGACAACCATGTCAGTCCTACTCTTTCAATTCATCCCATCTTCTCCTTCCTCCACTGTGTCCAAAGTCTGTTCTCTATGCTTGCATCTCTATTCCTACCCTGCAATTAAACTACCATATGCCCTAGCAGCCCCACTACTAGGCTCATAACTGAGAAAACCATAATTGAAAAAGTCACATACCCACTGTTCATAGTGACACTGTTTACAGTATCTAGGATGTGGAATACGTTCTAGTAACCTAAATATCCATTGGCAGATGAATGCATAAAGAAGCTGTGGTACATTTATACAATTGAATGTTACTCAGCCATAAAAAGGAACACATTTGAGTCAATACTAGTGAGGTGGATGAACCTAGAGCATGCAAAGTGAAGTAAGTCAGAAAGAGGAAAACAAACTTTGTATATTAACGTGGCTCAGATGATAAAGAATCTTGCCTACAGTGCAAGAGACCTGGGTTTGATCTCTGTGTTGGGAAGATACCCTGGTGAAGGAATGGCTACCCACGCCAGTATTCTTAGAGCTTTCTGGTGATTGAGATGGTAAAGAATCTGCCCCATGCAGGAGACTCGGGTTCATATCCTGGGTTGGGAAGATCCTCCTGAGAAAGGAAAGGCTACCCACTCCAGTATTCTTGCCTGGGAAATCCAATGGACAGAGTAGTCTGGCAGGCTACAATCCATGGGATTGCAAAGAGTCAGATACCACTGAGTGACTAACACACACACAGAATCCAGAAAAAATTAATTTTGTTTATAAGCTGTTGATTATTTAACTTTTTAAATTTTAATTTTATTTAAAAGTTTTTAATTATTATCCAACAAAACACTGCTGTCATTGTGCTTTCCACTCTTTCCCACATATGATTCACATTCCATTTCTCTGATGCAGATATAAAAGTCAAGAGATACTTGCCAAGATGTATATTAGTGTCTTTATTATCCTCTATTTTTCTGAAATGTCTATGACACTTTATTCCTTTTAGAAAAGCTATACAAATTTCAAAGGGGAATATATATATATATATGTATAGCAATTGTAAAGAGTTTATGGTCAAGTGAGTATTTCTATAGCTTTGCTTGGCTTTAATTTTTTAAAAAAATTTAGTGAAATATAATTGATTTACAATGGTTGTGTTTCATTTCTGCTATATAGTAAAATACTCAGATATATTTATATTTTCATATTATTTTTCATTTTCCATATTATTCTCCATTATGGTTTCATAACTTCATGTTGAATATAGTCCTCTTTTCATATTCATTTCCACTATAGTTGATCACAGAATATGAATATATTTCTCAGTGTTATACAGTGGGACCCTGTTTTTTCTCCATTCTATATATAAAAGTATGCATCTGATCATCTCAAACTCCCAGTCCTTCCCTCCCTGATCTTCCTCCCTTAAATATAACTAAGTGTTTTTATATTGTAGACTTGTAGACTCTGGAATCAAAAAACTATACTTAAAGTGAATTTGAGTCTTCAGCACATTGGTAATTATAAGCTAGCATCTAAGACCCATAGGAAACATATGTGTGCACACACTCAACAAATGTAAAATATGCATGTTCACAACATGTGCACACACACATATATATACACATATACATATCATACACACACATATATATACACATATACATGGTGCATGTGTCTGTGTGTATGTATAAATGTAATGGTTTTGTGGAGCCAAGCTGTGGACACTAGACTTACTTCATGTTAATCCATGTTTTCTAGCATCACAGGGGCTTAGATTATTTTCTATTGAAATTTCTCATCTGCTGCATTAAAAGAAAAAAAATCAGACACTATTTTGCTAAGCCACAAAGCCTAGTCCTTCTCAACCCATTTTAATCTGTGGATGTGTTGAATATGAAAGGAAGACTTGAAAATGTGAACACTTTCTTTGAGTCATAAAATTCCCAATAGAACTTAGATTCTTTTCTTGAAATGAATACCCATAAGTGTCTAGGTGTGTAAACATTCTATGCATAAAATATCTATATAATAGCCTTGTATAGACCTTAATATGTGGATTTGCAAATGCATCTTTGATATGGTCTGACAGTAATTCTTTTTATCATAAACTGTTATTATATTTGAAATCATTATGTGCTTTGAGCACCTGGTTAATCTTTTGCTTAAATTCTCTGTCAGCCAGGTGTCCTTTTAGGGATCACAGAAAGCTGGACCTCGTTTAAGTGTGAAATAATCCTGTTGCTTCTATCTGAGAGTGAATGAGCCTGGGATTAGATCAGATAAAACACACTCAAGCTAAAGTGCACAAGGTGGATTATGCAAGAAAAGAGGATTTAGTGAAGAACGGATCCACAACTTTTTGTTAACACAGAGAATGGTGTCTTTTGTAAGCAACATTTGTGGAAACTCAACTGGAGCTTTAAAAGCTATGTCTTTTGTTGTACATTTCTCTGCATACATTTGCTTTGTAGCTGGGAGTGCTAACTTTGGAAGCCATGCTGGGCCAGGGCTCATGCTCATTTTGCCTAATGAAAAGCTAAGGATGTACTTTTACTCATACATTCTTGTTTTGTCTTCTTTGAAGTCTATAAAGCTCTCCTGAAAGATGTGAAGTTCATTAGGTTGTTTTTATCATAAGCACAAATTAAATATCTCTTCCCTGGGAAGGCATAAGCTTCAAGTATAAGCTCTACTTATACTATTTACTTAATTATTAATATATTGCTTCTTGTTCTTAATATTAAAAAACACCTAATAAGATTTATTAAGGTACATTCTGAATTTAATGTTATACTTATTAAATTACTAATATCTTAATGCAAATTCTCAAAGTTACAAGTTATATATAGAGCTGACAGTTATATATGCAAGAGATGCTTTCAGCATTACTGGTGTAAGATTTGGCAATAGAACTTCTAAATATCATAATTCTATAAAATTCTCTGGCTCTGGAGCTTTTCCTATGCTCAGAGGCATGTTCCTTCGGTTTCAAAATTTCAGCATTTCTTTTATAACATGAGTTTTTTAAATGGGAGGGGAAACAGACATTTTCTTATACCCATTGGTTTTAGTTTGTGAAATGACCAATCAGTAGAACCTCTAATTTAGAATTTAAATGATTATAAAATCCACTCAATTATTCCAGCCTTATTTAATGAATCTAAATATCTACATATTATCTGATCAACCAAATGACTAGCTATAGGATGTCAGGGAGTACTTCTTATACCTGCTTTTTCCTGCAACACTGCTCTACATATTACACTTTCTGAGTGTTTTTCTGAATGTTGTATGGCAAAGTAGGAATGCTCAAAAAGTAGGTAATTCTGGAGGTCTGAATAAAATTATTACTTGAATTAATCAAATTTTTATTGAGATACTTTTAATACAACTGAGTTAAGAAGGAGTTTAATGATCATATCTTCCTCAGAATTTTGTTTTCCTAATGAAAAAGTGTTAAAGCATGTTTGTGAGACTATAGAAATATCACATATTCATATATGTGAAGAGAAATATCTCCACTCTTAGCTATAATGAAATGTGATTCAAGAAGAAAAGTCTGGCTTCTTCACAGTAACTTGCTTACCTGTCTACCACAAAGATATAATTTTTATCGAGTATCATGTATTAGATATGTGCTTTGTATGACTTGTCTTAAAGTCTTTTAAAACTTGAGTAATAAATTTAAAAATTGACAAATTAAGCCAGTAGAGAGTGATACAGATTAATAGCATATTGAACTAAGAGGAACTCTTTGTCAAGGGATTTTGATGATAGGAATAGATTTTTGTCATCTTCTTTTGCAGCTGAGATGGTAGAGCATCTGCCTACAGTGCGGGAGGCCCAGGTTCTAATCCCTGGGTTGAGATCTCCTGGAGAAGGAAATGGCAACCCACTCCAGTATTCTTGTCTGGAAAATCCCATGGACAGAGGAGGCTGGTAGACTATAGTCCATGGGGTCACAAAGAATCAGACATGACTGAGCAACTTCACTTTGTTTGTTTGGATATCATATAATTCAGTAACCATTCTTTCAGATAAATAACACTATGGTTTTGCTTTGGCTATCAAGAAGTTTGAGCCAAATCCATGATCCAGTACTCTTAACTCTATAGGAACATACACTATGCATTTTTGCAAGCTATCTTTCTCATGAACTTTTTTCTTAATCACATTTTCCTTTCAAACATATTCTTTAGGCTATTAATATTATGCTTTTATAATCACTAGTATTTGTGTAACCTTCTTTAAATACTTCTGTGAAATGGAATAGGAAACACATATATAAATAGTAATAAAGGTTATTTATAACTCTATGAACATTACCCAAATGTGCATGCGACTAGTGATAGAAACAAGATCCGATGCTGTAAGAGCAATATTGCATAGGAACCTGAAGTGTCAGGTCCATGAATCAAGGCAAATTGGAAGTGGTCAAACAAGAGATGGCAAGGGTGAACGTCAACATTTTAGGAATCAGAGAACTAAGATGGACTGGAATGGGTGAATTTAACTCAGATGACCATTTATCTACTACTGCAGGCAGGAATCCCTCAGAAGAAATGGAGTAGTCATTATGGTCAACAAGAGTTCAAAATGCAGTAGTTGGATGCAATCTCAAAAACAACAGAATGATCTCTATTCATCTCCAAGGCAAACTATTCAACATCACAGTACTCCAAGTCTATGCCCCAACCAGTAACGCTGAAGAAGCTGAAGTTGAATGGTTCTATGAAGAACTACAAGACGTTTTAGAAATAATACCCAAAAAACATGTCCTTTAAATTATAGGGGACTGGAATGCAAAAGTAGGAAGTCAAGAAACACCTGGAGTAACAGGCAAATTTGACCTTGGAATGCGGAATGAAGCAGGGCAAAGACTAATAGGTCATAGCAAACATCCTCTTCCAACAACAAAAGAGAAGACTACACACGGACATCACCAGAGATGTCAACACTGAAATCACAGTGATTATATTCTTTTCAACCAAAGATGGAGAAGCTCTATACAGTCAACAAAAACAAGACCAGGAGCTGACTGTGGCTCAGATCATGAAATCCTTGTTGCCAAATTCAGACTTAAATTGAAGAAAGTTGTGAAAACCGCTAGACCATTCAAGTACGACCTAAGTCAAATCCCTTATGATTATACAGTGCAACTGAGCAATAGATTTAAGGGAGTAGATCTGATAGATAGAGCGCCTGATGAACTATGGAATGAGGTTCGTGACATTGTATGGAAGACAAGGATCAAGACCATCCCCATGAAAAAGAAATGCAAAAAAGCAAAATGGCTTTCTGGGGAGGCCTTACAAATAACTGTGAAAAGAAGAGAGGTGAAAAGCAAAGGAGAATAGGAAAGATAGAAGGATCTGAATGTAGAGTTCCAAAGAATAGCAAGAAGAGATAAGAAAGCCTTCTTCAACAATCAATGCAAAGAAATAGAGGAAGAGAACAGAATGGGAAAGACTAGAAATCACTTCAAGAAAATTAGAGATACCAAGGGAACATTTCATGCAAAGATGGGCTCAATAAAGGACAAAAACGGTCTGGACCTAACAGAAGCAGAAGATATTAAGAAGAGGTGGCAAGAATACACAGAAGAACTGTACAAAAAAGATCTTCACGACCCAGATAATCATGATGATGTGATCATTAATCTAGAGCCAGACATCTTGGAATGTGAAGTCAAG
>SJYC01060745.1:0-11484 GCA_006408675.1 Madoqua kirkii | reverse complement strand
CCATGCTACACCCAAGCTCATCAGAGTGGCTGCTCTGCCTTCACTTTCTGTGACTCTCTACTTTTTCTCACACTAAATCTCCCCTTCCCTTTGCAACTTGCTGGGCCCGCCCCCACCCCCATTCTCTGTGAATACATTAGCTACCCAGATATATTTCTGACCCTTTTCTATCAATCAGACTCTACTCCAAAAAGCATGTCATCTTCACTCCCATCTTGATCATTTTGCTCTCCTTAAATTCCCTGCTCTCTTTTCCTCTGCAAATATACCCATTATTGATGGCTTAGTTTGTGTCTACCCTTCATAGTGACACCTTCTCTGATGACCAAGTCTTCATTAATTACCTCCTTCTTTCAACTGTATGATATATCTTCTGCAGTATGAAATTAAATAGGTACTTAATTGTAGATTACACCAGCTATTATTAATTCAAGGCAGAAGTCTTCTCTTCCTAATTTAATAGTAGCCTCTTTGAGGGCAAAACTGTTTTCTTTACTTTCTTTCAATAGCAGAGATTCATCAAAAGTCTTGTCTATTGTCAAACCATTGATTATTTCAGTTGGAAATAAATTTGGCTGCAGGGATCAGAGATCCAACCATAGTGACTTAAACACATAGAGGCTTATAATTATTTTTTCATGTAATTAAAAGTCTCGAAGGAAAAAGCAGCTGGCATTGGTTCAGTGGCTCCAGTGCCCAGTTGTTTAGTGAAAGTGAAGTCACTCAGTCTGTCCAGCTCTTTGCTACCCTATGGACTGTAGCCTACCAGGCTCCTTTGTCCATGGGATTTTCCAGGCAATAGTACTGGAGTGGATTGCCATTTCATGTCCAGTTCTTTTGGGACCCCATGAACTGTAGCCTGCCAGGATCCTCTGTCCATCGGATTTCCCAGGCAAGAATACTGGAGTGGGTTGCCATTTCCTTCTCCAAGGCATCTTCCCCACCCAGGAATCCAACTCATGTGTCCTGCCTTGGCAGGCAGATTCTTTACCACTGAGTTACCAGGGAAGCCAAGTCTCTGCAGTTCTTTCTGGTCTCTTCCTTACCATCTAGGAAAGGTTCTGGAGCTCTGACCATCACGTGTGAACTCCAAGCAAGAAGAAGGTAGAGGGAGCAAGAAATCACACTTTAAACTGTTTTCCCTAAAGCCCTACCTGATTTTTCTTCACATCTCATTGATCACATTGATTATTTTTCTCTTCATGGAAAATCTCTGTTTATTAAGAAAACAAGTTACTAAAAATATGAGAAGGACATATTAAGTAACCACCAGTTTTTTCTACAGCGTGCTTGACTGAAGACTTTCTCCTTCTGATATATCTGTTACACATTGGCAGTCTTACTCTTTATGCATGGCTTTTCCTTTCAAAGCCAAATAGAAGAATCTCCTATGTATTACTATATTATTTGGCCTGACTTTTAATGCTTTTCATAACTTGGCCCAACTACGCTTGCCCTACCTATACCTACAAAGACCTGTTTCATTTAGGTTTTTCTTTCCACGGTGTTATTCCTTCCTATTTTTGAATATGTCCTCATGTACTGTTCTTTCTATCTGAAATGTATTACTACTTGATCATCCCATCTTTCCTCTTATTACCTTTGGGAGTCTAAGACTTATTCTTCCAGATGCTGTGAGTGCTACTGGCAGGTAGCCCCTAGATCTTACTTAGCCCTTTTTGGGGTTGGCCATAGATGAAAGGAGAAAACTTTCCCAAAGCCATGCCTCTTCCTAGGTCAACCCACACTCAATGCTGAACATGGGGTTGTGAAGGGCTTATTCTCTCAGGTCCAACTTGGAATGGCTGTGATGGGTATGTTCCCTCTTCAGGATACCTCAAATGGTTCCCTGAGGCTCCTAGTGAGACTAACCAGTTCCCTGTCAGCCTGCCTTCTCCTTCTGCTCACTCTTGCTTCTTCCTTCTTTTCTCTTCTCTAGTTGTTGATTCCAAAAGCATCCTTAGGAAAATCTCCTCAGGTTCTGCTTCTGAGGGAATCCAACTCACAACCCTTCTCATTTCCGCCCCCCTTAAAACTGCCACTTTCACTGTCCTTATAATAACCCCCTGAAAAATTCCCTATAAGGGTTGAATGAAGGGTTCACAAAGGTTTATGCATTTTCTTTCCATCCTGAAATCAGTGTCTCTTGTGTGATGATGACAATATGATAAGGAAAAAGAGCTGGTGATTGAAATTATCAGCATTATACAACTTAGTGTTTATTTGGTCCATGTTAACATTTGCAACTTTGTCTTTGTAAAATACAGGCAAGATGATTAATATGATACACAGCAGGCACCCCAAACACAGAAAAGCAGGGAATACAATTTTTTCATAGTGAAAAATATTATGCTACCTACACAATAAGAAAGATAGTTGCTGATTAATAGTTAAAACTCAAAAAACTTTGAAACATCCTACATATATCAAGCTTCCCTACATGAGGAAGAGTAGACCCTGACACGTTCATTAAGAAGAGAAGCTCTCATGCTTGGTGAACCACTCAATCCTATTGCTGTCCTTCTTGAATTAATGTCTTCTTCCCTCTTGCTCCACCCGCCTTCCTCCCCCTACACACACACTGCCCCCAGCTCTCCCAAATGCTGTGTAAGGATTTAGCTACATTCTCTGCACTCAATCCTTCATTCAAGGGCTTCCTAGAGTGGCTTCTGTGTTTTGACTCTACCTGGCCAATACTGAAGTGTTGTATCCACCCCAATCACTTAATGATCTTTCTTTACCATGCAGAAATGTTGCCATCCCATGTATATTTCCTTCATCTGTTACTATTCCAACAATGACAAACATTTCTTAAGAACAATGGCAAAAAAGTACAGTCATCACCATAATCTAGATGATTATGATGCATCCATGGTGAGAACACATTTTTTTTCAGAAAATATTATTTGAAAAATGCCTTATGAATGCTATGAAGCAGAACACTGAACATAAACAAATTAAATGTTGAGATGTACTTCTTCATGTAGATATAGAACAAAGAATAGCCTACATTATGACTGCTCATAAAAAAAGTGCTGTGCAGCAACATGGGTTTCCAACAAATTTGATAACCTGTTTCTGTCTCCTCCTTTCTCCATTAAATTGAACTCTCTGAATTATTCATGAGGGCTATTTTAATGGGATAATTTTTTCTTGCAAACGCTGACACTAATACTAAGGAATATCTCTAGGTATTCATCTTGGATAAATAAGGCTCCTGGTAACTAGTTTTCTTGATGCTTCACCTTATTCAAATGAACATATATGGAAGTAACTAATGTTGACCAATTTTTTTACATTTAATAGTTTCAATATGTTTCTCTCCATATATGTATAGTCAAACATATGTTTGCTCAAGAATTAGCCAGGATGTTGAATTAAATGAAAGTGAAGCAGAAAGTCAAGCAATTCTCAGGTGAACTCAGGCAGAGCATTAAGAAGAAATTTAAAGTCCACATTTTCCAACTTTGAGGACAACTCCGAGTAACTTTGGGAATTGCCTATCCTTCCTTAGTACTCAGGCCATATTCAGAACAGGTCATTCACTTGAATGCGTGCATTAGGGGTTCTTAACACAAGACAATAGAATTTTAGGGCACTGGTGATTTCCCTGAAGCTGTACACCAAATTGTCTGTACATGATTTTTTTTTTCTGAAAAAAAATTGAGAGCATTCATCAAATTCCCAGAAGGTGTTCTTGACTGTTCCACAACCACTACCTCTGATAGTTAGAATTCTCAGTTTACAAAGAAATAAAATTTCAAAAATCAGGATTCTCTAGATTTCTCTGTGTGGAGGAGGAGGATTGGGTGGTTATTTGTCTTTCATTAAATTTAGTATTATGAAGATTCACATGAAATCTTTCTGGGACTTGGAGAAAATTGTATTTTGTAGATTAACTCTATTTTATTACTTAAACCAGTTCAATTTTTATAACAACTGAAAGTTCTTTTCCAGGTAGCTTTTACGTCTGCTCCTGTCTTTCCCTAAAAATCACCCCGTATCATTTTGTGTCTTTTGTTTTGTTTTTCTTTGCTCTGACATATGCTAATTAAGGAACTAAGTTAAATTTGGGAATGATCATCTTTAACCTATTCTATTGGATGAATGTGCTAAGATAACATTAGTCAGATTGCTTAAAGATGTAATAGTATATGAAAAAGATGGTGTCTGTAACAGTGTTGAAAACAATGCGGGTCCTGGCATAATAAGCAGTTTTCTTTTAATCACAATGTAAACTTATTATCTTTGCCCAATGCAGCTTTTTAACGTTTTGTACAGTTCTGTAGTAAATTTGGTAGGATTTTAAGACGCTGAGGTGACTGCCACTGCTGGAATGCGTCCTGGAGGCTTCTTCTGTCAGAAGAGATGACAGTGACTCTTCCCATGCAGATTAAGCTGGTGTTTACAGATTTGCCCTGGGTGTGAATTTTTATCCCACTGTGATCAAGTAACGCTGCCTGATGTGCACCAGACAGATCTCTGGATAAAAAAGGCTCATATGTGTCCTCGCTTTGAGCAGGTTGTAGCCTGAATAGGGTGCCCCTGGCAAGGATCCACTTCTTCCCCTTTACAATGATACCTGTTCAGTTCACTCTGCCTTAACTCATCCCCTTCCCCTTTGGGTGAAGCACTGAGAATGAACCTACAAAGGATTCAGCAGTGAATGTGCTGAAACTCAGATTATTCAATATAGAATGTCAGGGGAAAAAGTCAATATTTGGATTCAATTTTTGGAGATGTGATAGGAGATCACATAGGAAACTTCTAAAAACAATGGAGTCATTCACGGTAACTTGAAAATTTTTGTTAATTTTCACACGGCAGAGTTTTCCCAGACAAAACCAATGAGATAAGGAATCTTACAATGGGTAAAGGCTAATCAGGCTCCAGACGTCATGGGTGTAAAACCAAGGACAGTGGAGCCAGAGCTGCCTGTGAGGGCCCATCCCTGAGCCCCCAGGGACGCCTACCTCCTGACTTTTCATTCTAAATTGAGCATGTTTAATATCCATAAAAGAAAACTGGCTGTTGTCATGAGACACAGACACCCAACTCACTATATTTTGATTTACTTCATTTCAATAAGAACAGTCCATAAAGAAAAGTGCTAGGTTATGAAAGGGATTATATGTTCTCCTTTCTTAAGCATACTTCAGTACACTGAGATGGGATCTTACAAACTGGCACGTGAAAAGGGAAACTGTTAGGTTGAGATTCAAGTTCCTGCCTGTATGTACTGCTGTTTAGCTTTGAGATTCTGGCAAATTCATTTACCCTCTTTGAATGTGACTGGCCTTATTTGTAAAACAGGAAGAATAAGATCCTTCTGTCTCCCATGCCTCTCTCAGGACAATTGTAACCGAGAAGGATCCTAAGAGCCTTCCCATGACAAACACTTCTCTCGTATCCTCTGCTTTAGATCCTCTTTGAAGTACCCAGATAAGAGTACTCTTCCAGTATTCTTCCAGTACTCTTGCCTGGAAAATCTCATGGACAGAGGAGCCTGGTGGGCTACAGTCCATGGGGTGGCAACGAGTTGGACACGACTGCACCACTGAGAACACAGGAGTTTCTGATGCACATTTCCTGAGTAGTTTTGCAGATGCTGAAACTCCCATCAAATGGAAGACGTTAACTACCTGATGACCATGAGCACATAAGCCTCCAGACCAACCGGAGCCTAAGGATGGATAATGTGATACCATCCTGGTACCTCATCATCAGTTAGAGAATTGTGCATGAACTGATCATATACACGCTCCCCTCCCTCACTTGGCCTTTAAAAAAGCTTTGTTAAAACACATCTAGGGGTTCAGGTGTTTTGAGCACTAATTTCCCTGGATTCCTTGCTTGGCACCCTGCAACAAACACTGCACTTTCAGCACAACCTGGTGTCAGTAGCTTTTCTTTACTCTGTGTGTGTGTGCGCAAGTGGAACCAAATTTCCTTCAATATCACAAACCAGTGTAACCAGTACAATACTAGAAAGATTTGTAAAACCCCATAGACTGAGTACATATCTCTTATTCTTAAGATGCAATCAATCAATATTTGTTGATTTTATAATAATTCTTAAGCACATGTGATTTTAGTATGTTTCAGTTCAGTTCAGTGGCTCAGTCATGTCCGACTCTTTGTGATCCTCACTTGGCCTTTAAAAAAGCTTTGTTAAAACACATCTAGGGGTTCAGGTGTTTTGAGCACTAATTTCCCTGGATTCCTTGCTTGGCACCCTGCAACAAACACTGCACTTTCAGCACAACCTGGTGTCAGTAGCTTTTCTTTACTCTGTGTGTGTGTGCGCAAGTGGAACCAAATTTCCTTCAATATCACAAACCAGTGTAACCAGTACAATACTAGAAAGATTTGTAAAACCCCATAGACTGAGTACATATCTCTTATTCTTAAGATGCAATCAATCAATATTTGTTGATTTTATAATAATTCTTAAGCACATGTGATTTTAGTATGTTTCAGTTCAGTTCAGTGGCTCAGTCATGTCCGACTCTTTGTGACCCCATGAACCGCAGCATGCCAGATTTCCCTGTCTATCACCAACTCCTGGAGTGTACCAAAACCCATGTCCATTGAGTCAGTGATGCCATCCAACCATCTCATCTTCTGTTGTCCCCTTCTCCTGCTCTCAATCTTTCCCAGCATCAGGGTCTTTTCAAATGAGTCAGCTCTTTACATCAGGTGGCCAAAATATTGGAGCTTCAGCTTCAATATCAGTCCTTCCAAAGAACACCCAGGACTGATCTCCTTTAGGACGGACTGGTTGGATCTCCTTGCAGTCCAAGGGTCTCTCAACAGTCTTCTCCAACACCACAGCTCAAAAGCATCAATTCTTCTGTGCTTAGCTTTCTTCACAGTCCAACTCTCACATCCATACATGACCACTGGAAAAACCATAGCCTTGACTAGACAGACCTTTGTTGGCAAAGTAATGTCTCTATCTAGGTTGGTCATAACTTTCCTTCCAAGGATTAAGCGTCTTTTAACTTCATGGCTGCAATCACCATCTGCAGTGATTTTGGAGCCCAGAAAAATAAAGTCTGCCACTGTTTCCACTGTTTCTCTATCTATTTAGTTCCTTATTTACACAGGAATAGAGGTAAGTTTTTTTTTTTTTCTTTTTTACAACTAGATACTAATAGTTTGCTTTTGCTTTTAGCAAATGGTCCTGGAAAAACAATATATTTTATCATCTGCTCTTTCAGATTAATTTTAGGGCTGCATTTGAAAAATTATTACTTTTGACAATAATGAATATCCCATACCCAGAAACTATTAAAAAAGTATGGAGAAAATTCTAAGAAACAATGATGCAATTCTAGTCTTTCTGAGAATATCCTAAGTCAGCTGTCATCTCCAAAGCCCTGATGGTCTAGCTGTTTATCTACTTTTTGTTTTGGAACTGTCAACTTCTAAAAAGGAAACCAGACCAGAACTCAAATATAACAAATTAAGCTCAAGGGAAAGCAAGCGATGATTATGGCTCTCAACACTTATCTTTTTTCACACTGTCCCCATTTAGGGAGTGGAAAGGCTCTACTTCACACAGCTGGTGAAGGAGGCAGAGGTGGGCTTGATTCCCACGCCAGTATACTTTCTTCATTATGTTCCACCCCTAAGAGACAGAAAGGCCAAAAGATTACAGCAATTCTCTTCATATGTGCTATTTTGGAAAGCAGCTTCTATTTTCAAACTTTTGGAGAGTTTGAAATATGTGTATTGTAAGAATTAGGTTATTCATTCTGTTGAGCTGAATGCTTTTCTTAAGTGATTAATTGACTAAATTTATTAAATTTTCATTTTTTCCTTTATTCTTTCTGTCTTTTTTATCCTACTTTTCCTTTTCTAAACAATTTAGTCACTGTTTTGTATTGGTTTCCTCCAGATGCTCACCTTATGACAAGGACTTGAGTGTAATTAGTTTATTTGGAATGTGATTCCAGAGAACATCTTTGTAGAGGTATATGAAGGTAAAACAGGCTTCCCAGGTGGCACAGTGATAAAGAATCTGCCTGCCAAGGCAGGGGCACAGGAGACGCAGGTTTGATCTCTGGGTCAGGAAGATCCTCTGGGGTAGGAAAATGGCAACACACTCCAATATTCTTGCCTAGAAAATTCCATGGACAGGAGTCTGTCAGGCTATAGTCCATGGGATCACAGAGTCGGACACCACTGAGCACGCTTGTGTGCACACAAAGGTGAAAGAAGGTGATAACACAGGGTACTTTATTAATGAATGCACAGCTGCTGGCAGTCTCTGTGCCAACTCCCGGAAAAAGAATAGAACCTGTTCCAGAGTTGTCCCACCAGAATGGTGAAAAACTGGGCCATTTAGTCACCATCTCCTAAACCTCATTGCTGAGGCTTCCCTGGTGGCTCAGAGGCAAAGAATCCACCTGCCAAGCAGAAGATGCAAGAGAGGTGAATTCAGTCCCTGGGTAGAGAAGATTCCCTGGAAGAGGGCATGGCAATCCACTCCAGTATCCTTGCCTGGAGAATTCCATAGACAGAGGAACCTGGTAGGCTATAATCCATAGAGTCACACAGAGTCAAACATGAGTGAAATAACGGAGCATGCATGCAAGCAATCCTTACTGCTGACTGCTGCACTTATGAGAGTGAAAAGTGTTAGTTGGTCAGTCATGTCCGACTCTGTGCAATACCATGAATTATAGCCTACCAGGCTCCTCTGTCTATGAAATTCTCCAGACAAGAACACTAGAGTGGGTGCAATTTCCTTTTCCAGGGAATCTTTTTGACACAAGGATCAAATCTGGGTCTCACATTCAGGCAGATTCTTTACTGGCTACTCAGTCCATTATTCTTGCTTGGAGAATTCCGTGGACAGAGGAGCCTGGTGGGCTACAGTCCACAGGATTGCAAAGATTCAGACATGACTGAGTGACTAACACACTGCTACACCTAGGGACTGTTAAACCCCTAGAGGCTCTGCCTGCCCTATTCAGAGCTATGCATGCTCATGCCACCAGAGACCCCCTGGGGAGAGTTACAGGCATTCACAGTAAGAAGCCATGAGTATGTACAGAGAAGTGACTGGGATATCTGGGCAGAATATCTAGAAAGACCGCTGCAGATACTGTTTTAGATTCCATTCTGTGGTGAGAGGAGGCCATTACCTGCTCAATGTTGTTTCAACAAATTTAGTTTAACAGTGAACAACAAACATAACACAGTCAGGGAATGTGTAACCCTTTTTTTGCAGAGAAAAAGAAATGCCAGTAGGCAGACAGAGAATAATGGATCTGGCCTGACCTACATTGGGAGGAACTTAGAAGTCTGTCCTCTGGGGAGGAAGGTCTTACAATGCTCAGAGTAGATAGGATGAGCCGAGAAAGCGAGAAAGCTTTTCACCCCTTTTATGTAAAGAACATTGTAAAATGGACTATAGACATTAAAAAGCACCTGTGAGGCTGGAGTTAGCAAGATTGAAAAAAGAGCCAAGTTATGAAAAATAAAAAAGATATTAGCTAACTAAAGTTTGAAACAGTTACGTTGTAAAGATAGAACTCAGTTTCTGCTTAGAATTTTATTTTGCATTAAACTCTTGCTCTATCTGGAGCTTTATGCCACACAGAAAGCAAAACTTAAGCTTGCACATGTTAGATAATAGAGAGCTATTTTATTGGTGGAACAATGAAAAATCATAACATGTATCTATATAATTAATTCATCTTTCAAATAAGCCCCAAACCTGGATTTCTATTATTCTGATCCTTCCATTTCTTGAAACTTCACAAAATCAGGATCCTGATATGGATGAAATTAATTCACATCCCAAAATCACATTTCATGCACTTTTTCTACCAGTCATGGAAAAGTCATAATCCATCCACACGCATAAAGTTTTGCAATATGTAGGCCAATATTGACTCAATAAAAGCAATACGTAATTAATAATAACAAATTTCCGTGCATGCAACAGTAAGTATTTTACACAAGACTTCAAACCTAATCTCCTAAGCAGTTCTCAAGACATGACTTCAGTCGTGCCTGTGTGTGCTACGTCACTTCATTCGTATCTGATTTTTTTGTGACCCTGTGGAGTGTAGCTGCCATGCTCTTCCATCCATGGGATTTTCCAGATAAGAATACTGGAGTGGGTTTTCATTTCCTTCTCCAGGGGATTATCCCACCCCAGGGATGGAACCCGTGTCTCCTGTGTCTTCTGCATTAGCAAGTGGATTTTTTATCACTGAGCCACTTGGGAAGACCTATTTGTAATTACGTATTGTGGGCTTCCCAGGTGGTGCTAGTGGTAAAGAACCTGCCTGCCAAAGCAGAAACCCCAGGATAAATGGGTTTGACCCCTGGGTCAGGAAGATCCTCTGGAGGAGAGTGTATCCATTCCAGGATTCTTGGCTGAAGAATACTGCAGACAAAGGAGCCTGATCGGCTGCAGTCCATAGGGTCGCTACGAGTCAGACATGACTGAAGCAATTTAGCATGCAAGCATGCACATATGCACTTGGCTTCTTGGGTAAGATAAAACCTGGTAAGAAGGGAGTCCTCTGGCTGTGGCAGGTATCATGGAACATCTGTACCTGCACCTCTAGCTGCCTCCCTGCTCTAGGGGTAGAAAGTGAGCTGACTTCTTTACATCTAGCCTTCTGCATAGGAATCATGCTCCACTTGTGAAATATACTCCTGTGAAATTTGGACCTCAGGTGGAATCCATCCTTTTGCTGTTTAGGACTGTTTTCTGCTATCAAGCCAGAGACTGAAGACATAGGTTTTTCTACAGCCTTGTCCCAATGTCCAGTACCCAGCTTAGTGTATATTTAGAAGCAGGTGCAGCAGAGGTGGAGCCAGGATCCTAGCCATCATTCAGAAGCAGTTATATATGATGAAAACCATCACAATATTATAATGATCCTTCAATTAAAATAAATTAGTTAATTAAAAGAAGAAACAATTGTGGCAGATTTGCCAGTGGTTGGTTGCCTCCAATGTACAGCTATACTGATGAATTAGATGTCAATGATTCCAGGATGACCACATCACTTCCCATCTTTCTGACTGTACTCATCCCTATTTGATAGTGTTCTGGGAGATCTAGATTAGAATCCACTCCTCAGCTTTCCCCACAATTTCGTAAGCATCAAAGTCACTTGTTAAATCATTTTTTGCATGCAACAGAGATTTCTGTTCTCTGCAGCAATTACCAATATAACCAGTGACAATGTTTGCACTATTCATCCCTCTGCATCCACAGCCAAAGACAAGGGCAGTGAAATGTAATTGGATATTGAATGAATAATTGAAGCAGTTAATGGCGATGCCATCTTTGTAAATCTAACAATCTTTAAATTACAATGAGTTCCTAGATTCCATCCTTCTTTCCCAGTAAAATTTATTCATCTTCAGTCTTGTGGTAGATATTTAAAACAGGTTTTGTGAAACATTTTTAATTTAATGACAAATATGTGCTTATAGGTTTTCCCAGGT
>SJYC01060744.1:0-10340 GCA_006408675.1 Madoqua kirkii | reverse complement strand
GCATCCACAGCCAAAGACAAGGGCAGTGAAATGTAATTGGATATTGAATGAATAATTGAAGCAGTTAATGGCGATGCCATCTTTGTAAATCTAACAATCTTTAAATTACAATGAGTTCCTAGATTCCATCCTTCTTTCCCAGTAAAATTTATTCATCTTCAGTCTTGTGGTAGATATTTAAAACAGGTTTTGTGAAACATTTTTAATTTAATGACAAATATGTGCTTATAGGTTTTCCCAGGTGGCATAGTGGTACAGAATCTGCCAGCCAGTGCAGAAGACAGGGGTTTGATCCCTGGGTAGGGAAGATCCCCTGGAGGAGGAAATGGCAACCCACTCTAGTATTCTTGCCTGGAAAATTCCATGGATGGAGGAGTCTGGTGGGCTACAATCCATGGGGTCCCAAAGAGTCAGACATGCCTGAGTACACACACACACACACACACACACACACACACGCACACACACACACTTGCTTGTAGCCTTTAAAAAAGATGTATTTTTAAAAATTCCTTCAAACAGATGCTAAAAATGTGTCAGTATGTGATGTTTACCTTTATTTTCTTAGGCTTTTCTCTAAGCTAATGTATAGACCATAAAATAAATCAAATATATACTTTACAACTTGCCAGAGATATGCTGTTTTGCTGAGTGTGTGAGTCTTTGCAGTTTTATAATGCATTAAAGTCTGTGTCCAGATACTTACATATTAAAATTTAGATATGACCTTGCTTATAATTTTTATTATTTGTCCAGAAAACACAGAGATAAAAATTTTTTAATAAAAAATGCAGTATTCACCAACAATATGGCCTGAATTACATCAGGTGTACAAATTTTTAGCTAGAGGAAAGCCTTGGAGTTTAAGGGGAAGAAAACTTGAGGTGGCTGACACATAACAACGTTCACATCTTTAACACCATTAAACAAATGTGTAACTTGTGCAAGCTACTTGTTCAAACCTGTTTCCTTATCTTTAGGGAAGAGATCATTACATTTCTCATTTGATTGCATTATAGTGATACATGCACCATTCAAAAAACACTTCTGAGTAGGAAGTCCATAAAGGCAAAACTCCCATCTGCTTGACTGACCAACCTCTGTGCTGGGTATGACCAACCAACACCTCTTGGTTCAGTATTTCACTCCTTTTCTCTGGAAACAAAGATGAGAAAAACACATCCAGGCAGAAGGACTTTGACTTCCCATAATACCCTGCTGGACTCTTCCCTGGGGGCTCAGATGTAAAAGAATCTGCCTGCAATGCAAGAGGCTTGTTTAGTCACTGTTTTGTATTGGTTTCCTCCAGATGCTCACCTTATGACAAGGACTTGAGTGTAATTAGTTTATTTGGAATGTGATTCCAGAGAACATCTTTGTAGAGGTATATGAAGGTAAAACAGGCTTCCCAGGTGGCACAGTGATAAAGAATCTGCCTGCCAAGGCAGGGGACACAGGAGACGCAGGTTTGATCTCTGGGTCAGGAAGATCCTCTGGGGTAGGAAAATGGCAACACACTCCAATATTCTTGCCTAGAAAATTCCATGGACAGGAGTCTGTCAGGCTATAGTCCATGGGATCACAGAGTCGGACACCACTGAGCACGCTTGTGTGCACACAAAGGTGAAAGAAGGTGATAACACAGGGTACTTTATTAATGAATGCACAGCTGCTGGCAGTCTCTGTGCCAACTCCCGGAAAAAGAATAGAACCTGTTCCAGAGTTGTCCCACCAGAATGGTGAAAAACTGGGCCATTTAGTCACCATCTCCTAAACCTCATTGCTGAGGCTTCCCTGGTGGCTCAGAGGCAAAGAATCCACCTGCCAAGCAGAAGATGCAAGAGAGGTGAATTCAGTCCCTGGGTAGAGAAGATTCCCTGGAAGAGGGCATGGCAATCCACTCCAGTATCCTTGCCTGGAGAATTCCATAGACAGAGGAACCTGGTAGGCTATAATCCATAGAGTCACACAGAGTCAAACATGAGTGAAATAACGGAGCATGCATGCAAGCAATCCTTACTGCTGACTGCTGCACTTATGAGAGTGAAAAGTGTTAGTTGGTCAGTCATGTCCGACTCTGTGCAATACCATGAATTATAGCCTACCAGGCTCCTCTGTCTATGAAATTCTCCAGACAAGAACACTAGAGTGGGTGCAATTTCCTTTTCCAGGGAATCTTTTTGACACAAGGATCAAATCTGGGTCTCACATTCAGGCAGATTCTTTACTGGCTACTCAGTCCATTATTCTTGCTTGGAGAATTCCGTGGACAGAGGAGCCTGGTGGGCTACAGTCCACAGGATTGCAAAGATTCAGACATGACTGAGTGACTAACACACTGCTACACCTAGGGACTGTTAAACCCCTAGAGGCTCTGCCTGCCCTATTCAGAGCTATGCATGCTCATGCCACCAGAGACCCCCTGGGGAGAGTTACAGGCATTCACAGTAAGAAGCCATGAGTATGTACAGAGAAAGTGACTGGGATATCTGGGCAGAATATCTAGAAAGACCGCTGCAGATACTGTTTTAGATTCCATTCTGTGGTGAGAGGAGGCCATTACCTGCTCAATGTTGTTTCAACAAATTTAGTTTAACAGTGAACAACAAACATAACACAGTCAGGGAATGTGTAACCCTTTTTTTGCAGAGAAAAAGAAATGCCAGTAGGCAGACAGAGAATAATGGATCTGGCCTGACCTACATTGGGAGGAACTTAGAAGTCTGTCCTCTGGGGAGGAAGGTCTTACAATGCTCAGAGTAGATAGGATGAGCCGAGAAAGCGAGAAAGCTTTTCACCCCTTTTATGTAAAGAACATTGTAAAATGGACTATAGACATTAAAAAGCACCTGTGAGGCTGGAGTTAGCAAGATTGAAAAAAGAACCAAGTTATGAAAAATAAAAAAGATATTAGCTAACTAAAGTTTGAAACAGTTACGTTGTAAAGATAGAACTCAGTTTCTGCTTAGAATTTTATTTTGCATTAAACTCTTGCTCTATCTGGAGCTTTATGCCACACAGAAAGCAAAACTTAAGCTTGCACATGTTAGATAATAGAGAGCTATTTTATTGGTGGAACAATGAAAAATCATAACATGTATCTATATAATTAATTCATCTTTCAAATAAGCCCCAAACCTGGATTTCTATTATTCTGATCCTTCCATTTCTTGAAACTTCACAAAATCAGGATCCTGATATGGATGAAATTAATTCACATCCCAAAATCACATTTCATGCACTTTTTCTACCAGTCATGGAAAAGTCATAATCCATCCACACGCATAAAGTTTTGCAATATGTAGGCCAATATTGACTCAATAAAAGCAATACGTAATTAATAATAACAAATTTCCGTGCATGCAACAGTAAGTATTTTACACAAGACTTCAAACCTAATCTCCTAAGCAGTTCTCAAGACATGACTTCAGTCGTGCCTGTGTGTGCTACGTCACTTCATTCGTATCTGATTTTTTTGTGACCCTGTGGAGTGTAGCCTGCCATGCTCTTCCATCCATGGGATTTTCCAGATAAGAATACTGGAGTGGGTTTTCATTTCCTTCTCCAGGGGATTATCCCACCCCAGGGATGGAACCCGTGTCTCCTGTGTCTTCTGCATTAGCAAGTGGATTTTTTATCACTGAGCCACTTGGGAAGACCTATTTGTAATTACGTATTGTGGGCTTCCCAGGTGGTGCTAGTGGTAAAGAACCTGCCTGCCAAAGCAGAAACCCCAGGATAAATGGGTTTGACCCCTGGGTCAGGAAGATCCTCTGGAGGAGAGTGTATCCATTCCAGGATTCTTGGCTGAAGAATACTGCAGACAAAGGAGCCTGATCGGCTGCAGTCCATAGGGTCGCTACGAGTCAGACATGACTGAAGCAATTTAGCATGCAAGCATGCACATATGCACTTGGCTTCTTGGGTAAGATAAAACCTGGTAAGAAGGGAGTCCTCTGGCTGTGGCAGGTATCATGGAACATCTGTACCTGCACCTCTAGCTGCCTCCCTGCTCTAGGGGTAGAAAGTGAGCTGACTTCTTTACATCTAGCCTTCTGCATAGGAATCATGCTCCACTTGTGAAATATACTCCTGTGAAATTTGGACCTCAGGTGGAATCCATCCTTTTGCTGTTTAGGACTGTTTTCTGCTATCAAGCCAGAGACTGAAGACATAGGTTTTTCTACAGCCTTGTCCCAATGTCCAGTACCCAGCTTAGTGTATATTTAGAAGCAGGTGCAGCAGAGGTGGAGCCAGGATCCTAGCCATCATTCAGAAGCAGTTATATATGATGAAAACCATCACAATATTATAATGATCCTTCAATTAAAATAAATTAGTTAATTAAAAGAAGAAACAATTGTGGCAGATTTGCCAGTGGTTGGTTGCCTCCAATGTACAGCTATACTGATGAATTAGATGTCAATGATTCCAGGATGACCACATCACTTCCCATCTTTCTGACTGTACTCATCCCTATTTGATAGTGTTCTGGGAGATCTAGATTAGAATCCACTCCTCCAGCTTTCCCCACAATTTCGTAAGCATCAAAGTCACTTGTTAAATCATTTTTTGCATGCAACAGAGATTTCTGTTCTCTGCAGCAATTACCAATATAACCAGTGACAATGTTTGCACTATTCATCCCTCTGCATCCACAGCCAAAGACAAGGGCAGTGAAATGTAATTGGATATTGAATGAATAATTGAAGCAGTTAATGGCGATGCCATCTTTGTAAATCTAACAATCTTTAAATTACAATGAGTTCCTAGATTCCATCCTTCTTTCCCAGTAAAATTTATTCATCTTCAGTCTTGTGGTAGATATTTAAAACAGGTTTTGTGAAACATTTTTAATTTAATGACAAATATGTGCTTATAGGTTTTCCCAGGTGGCATAGTGGTACAGAATCTGCCAGCCAGTGCAGAAGACAGGGGTTTGATCCCTGGGTAGGGAAGATCCCCTGGAGGAGGAAATGGCAACCCACTCTAGTATTCTTGCCTGGAAAATTCCATGGATGGAGGAGTCTGGTGGGCTACAATCCATGGGGTCCCAAAGAGTCAGACATGCCTGAGTACACACACACACACACACACACACACACACACGCACACACACACACTTGCTTGTAGCCTTTAAAAAAGATGTATTTTTAAAAATTCCTTCAAACAGATGCTAAAAATGTGTCAGTATGTGATGTTTACCTTTATTTTCTTAGGCTTTTCTCTAAGCTAATGTATAGACCATAAAATAAATCAAATATATACTTTACAACTTGCCAGAGATATGCTGTTTTGCTGAGTGTGTGAGTCTTTGCAGTTTTATAATGCATTAAAGTCTGTGTCCAGATACTTACATATTAAAATTTAGATATGACCTTGCTTATAATTTTTATTATTTGTCCAGAAAACACAGAGATAAAAATTTTTTAATAAAAAATGCAGTATTCACCAACAATATGGCCTGAATTACATCAGGTGTACAAATTTTTAGCTAGAGGAAAGCCTTGGAGTTTAAGGGGAAGAAAACTTGAGGTGGCTGACACATAACAACGTTCACATCTTTAACACCATTAAACAAATGTGTAACTTGTGCAAGCTACTTGTTCAAACCTGTTTCCTTATCTTTAGGGAAGAGATCATTACATTTCTCATTTGATTGCATTATAGTGATACATGCACCATTCAAAAAACACTTCTGAGTAGGAAGTCCATAAAGGCAAAACTCCCATCTGCTTGACTGACCAACCTCTGTGCTGGGTATGACCAACCAACACCTCTTGGTTCAGTATTTCACTCCTTTTCTCTGGAAACAAAGATGAGAAAAACACATCCAGGCAGAAGGACTTTGACTTCCCATAATACCCTGCTGGACTCTTCCCTGGGGGCTCAGATGTAAAAGAATCTGCCTGCAATGCAAGAGGCTTGGGTTCCATCCCTGGGTCAGGAAGATCCCCTGGAGAAGGGAATGGCAATCCACTCCAGTATTCTTGCCTGGAGAATTCCATGAACAGAGGAGCCTGGTGGGCTGCAGTCCATGGAGTCAGAAGAGACAGACATGACTTGGAGACTAACATCTTCACTTTTTTCACTAATACCCTGGCTATGCAGGGTCACTTTAAGACTCATTCTTTTTTATACCTTTGGTCCCCTCTTGCTCCCAATGAAAACAAATGTCATGTCACAAGCCCTGGCAAGTCTGTTGGCGTTCTTTAACTGTATGTAATAAAACAATCTAAAATTATCTCAATTGACATGGACCATACCTACCATTATAAGATATTGAGAACTAAGTTTCAAGGTAGATTTTAACAGTGAGCAGCTTCTTATCATGACACATATGGCTGTTTACACTCTGGCCCAGTTCCACCTCCCACCACTCATTCAGGTATAGCCCAAAGTGCCCCAAGTGTATTCGATATGCCTGTACACTCTGTTCCCGCTCTCACGAGCAATGCTAGTTTTAGCTAATACTTGTGAAATATTTACAGCTACACTACTAGTTTAGCTAATATTTGTGGAATATTTACCAGACACTACACCAGTCATTTTCCCTTTATTGTTTAATTTAATCCTCACACTATCTGATACTGTATTCATCTGGTTTTATTGATAGTTTAAATAGCATGGTGAAAATCACACAGCTGGAAGGTAGAAAGCACAGAGGTAAACCAGGTTAATCTGTCTAAACATCTCTACTTTATAAACTCAGTGCCTGACCCACTCCTTCTAAAACCAACTTAAAAGACAATTCAACAATTACTTCTTGTTTGTCTCTGTGTGTGTTTGTGTGCTCAGTTGCTCAGTCATGTCCGACTCTTTGCAACCCTCATGGACTGGAGCCCTCCAGGTTCCTCTGTCCATGGGATTTCCCAGGCAAGAACACTGGGAGTGGGTTGCCATTTCCTTCTCCAGGGGATCTTCTTGATACAGAGATTGAACTGATGTCTCCTGCATCACCTTCATTTAAGCAGGTTCCTTACACTGAGCCATCTGGGAAGCCATTGTTTCTATATATCCTCCCAATTTTAATCTTTAAAAAATTCACTTGTATTAAACCAGATTGGTGATCAGTTCACTGAGGCATAATTATTTTTGCATATATGTCTCTAGATATTCTGTAGAAGACACGGATCATTTTTTTTTTATTTTAATCCCAAGAGCACATTAAATTGCACTGTTCATGATACATGTTCAATAAACAGTTGTTAATTTCATGACTGAATTATGATTCTGATCTAAACTCTGATCCAAAGTATATCAAAAGAATCCCATTAAGACAGATTTTTGAGTTTGGTGGTGAATCTTGGGCAAAAACTCCTGTGATGAAGATCCAGCATCTGATCAAATAAACTATCACTATATTCCATTTGAAAACAACTTTTTTTCATTAGAAAAAGTCACAGCATGTAGCATTGCTCTTAAGAAAAAGTTAAATAGAGTAGTTAGTTCAGCTGGTTAGAGAATGTGCTTCAAGTTTAAAACCACATATCATTGTTTATACAGATGATTATTTGGGACGAACTTCAATAGAATTATACTTTGCTAGCAAAGCAGGCGGCTTTGGCAATAGCACACAGTGATCAGCAAGAGTGACTCATATTTTCCAACTGAGATCAATGACTCTTAATCCATTAATGCAGATCTAAATATCACCTGATAGGAAAAGCTGACAATGGAAATGTAAGTAAGAATGGTATGGAGTATTCAGATTTAAGAGATTTTTTTCATGTTATAATCTCTTTCCATACTCTACAGGAAAGCAAGATAATTTTAGATTTTCAATTAGTTTGCCCTAGGTATTAAATAAAAAATATCTTTTTGAGTAATGTGAATTATTTTTGTTCATCTACCTCAAGCTGCTCTTTACAGAATTTGATTTTTAAAAGTCCTTGGTAGTATTGTAACAATAAGCCAATTTAAAATGTCAACAGATAGTTTCATTTTGGAGTGGATTATAATTATTCCAATAAGTCTGATGCCTGCCAGATATTTAAATTTTTAAAGGGCAAGTTAGCGAATTAGCAGAAAACTGTCCACAATAATAATGTGAATTATTTTTGTTCATCTACCTCAAGCTGCTCTTTACAGAATTTGATTTTTAAAAGTCCTTGGTAGTATTGTAACAATAAGCCAATTTAAAATGTCAACAGATAGTTTCATTTTGGAGTGGATTATAATTATTCCAATAAGTCTGATGCCTGCCAGATATTTAAATTTTTAAAGGGCAAGTTAGCGAATTAGCCAGAAAACTGTCCACAATAAACTATGGTGAACTAAAAGCAATCCAAATACCTGAAAAAAAGCATATATGGAAGTAAGACACAATAGTGTCCTTTATCTCAAAAATAAGCTTCAGAATTTGTTCTTCTGTTTATCACAGCATTTTAAAGTATGCACTTGCTAATATAAATATTTTATTTACATATTTAAATCTATTTTCAACCCTTAATAAATCATACATTACATTACATTGATGTAGGTTGAGAAATGAATCTGGGAGTTATCTTTGGGTCCATAAATGTAGTCTGAGGTCTCCCTTTTTTGTTCTTCTTTCTTTCCTTCCTTTTTTCTTTTATTTTTTTATTCAGTTTTTGGATCTATTGATTTCTTTTTCTTTCATTACTCAGATTTTTAAGCCTCTTGAAGATAGAGATGACAGTTTATTTTCCTTTACATCCCAGGACTCACTCATAATGTGAATTATATCCCAAGTAAATATTTCTTGAATGATTCAATGAATGAAAGGCCAGTAGTTATAAGGATAATTTCATAGTGTACCTAAGTGAAAAGACTGGAAGAACTAGAAAGTTATTACCCAACATAACACTTTAAAGTAGATTGCTATGTCACGCTTTTAACTACTAACAGTTTTTACATATAATACTCTTCTTCCAAAGAGCGCGATAATGATATGAAAGAAGTAATTGTACAACTTTGCTGAAGATGTTACAGCGAACACAAACACTGTACTTTTCTAGTAGGATGACTCACTGTTGTAGAAAATGTCAATTCTCCACAAATGAATCTATAAATAGGATGCATTTCTCAAAGTTGATAGTAAGATGTTTAACTTTCAGAAATTGAAGGGCAACTTTAGAGATGAAAGGAAAAATCTAATTGCTAAGAATACTGTGATAGAAAAAAGTAGAACACAGAGGAACATGTTACCTCTTGAATAGCACAATCTATCATAAAAGAATCAGTAGGTTAAATAATGTAATATTATCTCAAAGGAATCAAGAATAGAAAGTCATTGGAGAGATTACTACAATTAACCAGGTTGGCAACCCCCTCTCTGAGTTCCCACATTTTTGCTAATTTACTTGACTATCAGTAGTTTCTGCTAAAATAATCCACTGTGAATATAAATTTGTTCATTTCTTTTTGTACGTCTGTCAGCTATTGCTTTATATATTTTGAAGCTATGTTTTATATGCATATAAGTTTGTGATGATTATGCTTTTATCAATACTTAAAATTTTAAATTCTCAATGTATTTTTATTTAAATTCTATTTGATTGGGATTAATATTTATGTTAATAAATATGGAAATCAACCCTGAACACTCTTTGGAAGGGCTGATGCTGAAGCTGAAGTACAAATACTTTGGCCACCTGATGCCAAAAGCTGACTCACTTTAAAAGACCCTGATGCTGGGAAAGATTGAAGGCAGAAGGAGAAGGGGACAACAGAGGATGAGATGGTTGGATGGCATCATCGATTCAAAGGACATGAACTTGGACAAACTCTGGGAGATGTGAGGGACAGGGAAGGCTGGCATGCTGCAGTCTATGGGGTCACAAAGAGCTGGGCATGATTTGCTGACTGAACAAGAGCAATACTGAGACTGGCTTCCCAGTGAGTGCTAGTTGTAAAGAATCTGCCTGCCAATGCAGGGGATGCAAGAGATACGGGTTCTATCCCTGGGTCAGGAAGGCGCCCTGGGGTAGGAAGTGGCAACCCACTCCAGTATTCTTACTTGGAATATTCCATGGGCAGAGGATCCTGGTGGATTACAGACCGTGGAACCACAGACAGTCAAACATGACTGAGTGACTAAGCACAATACTGTTGTTAACGTTCCACATACTCGGTCTTTACATGTGGTTTTGCTTTAGGAGTATTTTCTTTTATAAGCAGATCATAGTGGATTTTGTTTTATTTTTTTCTTTACTAACAATAATCTCTTTAATAATATAGTTTTACCTATTTAAACTTAACATGACTTCTGATAGTAATTTCAACCATTTTATTTTGTGTTATCATTCTTTCTTTTTATACATTAAATAATATATCATATATAATATACTATATATTTTATATTTTTTCTATACTGA
>SJYC01060742.1:0-74686 GCA_006408675.1 Madoqua kirkii | reverse complement strand
TAGTAGCAGTATATATATATATATATATATATATATATATATATTCATCTTCTCTTTTTTACAGAGCAAATTAATTTTATAGAAATTATTGAGATGTTTAAACTTATTGAAAGCACTAAAGTATCTATACATTAGTATTTATCTATAAAGAAAGATGTGTTGTTTTATATATGAAATATACAAATGTTTTAAATATGAAGCATATATTTATATATAATATACATATGAATGGGCACAATTACCATTGTATTTTGATATTCAAATTTCTAACTGAAGAGGGAGAAAAATTGCATATTATTTTGGTCCAAGAAGATAAGTGTATCTTAGGAAAATAAGAAGCTAGACAAAGTTAGTTGTGAAGGTTCTCTATCAAGGAACAATGCTTCCTTAGAGGTGGGGTGGGACAGAGGCAAAAATGAGTTTTCTCCCACTATACACCCTAACCCTATATCAAAAGACAAAGTCAAATTCATTGTCATGGGAAGTCATATGTCTTTCCAAGTGCATCAGTACTGTCTCTGCCACTTACTTTCTCAGCACAATCTTTGTGAGAAGGCATTGCCTGAAAAAGGTTTACGTATGTGCCTCCTGGATTTGTAATCTTATACAAATTAACACACATTGGAAACGGTTCAAAATTGCCTCTGGTAACAGTCATGACTCATAAATTAGTTTATTTTCTCCTTTTTTGTTTGTTTATGACCCATAGCAAAAATATGGCCCAAAATTCTAACAAGACATACAACTGCCAAACTGGTTTAATTTTTCTTTATATTTTACAGACTACTTGGATTGATTCTGAGGAAATAGGTGGAGAAGAAAGAATCCAGAAATATTGAGTCTGTATTTATTTCACGAGGATAAACTGTTCAACATAAGAAATAGCTAAAGATGACATGAGGCATCTTTATTTATGAGGCAACTGACCCTACACTTGATTTCCATCAAGAATGTCTATGCATCTAGGGGCTAAGCATCCACTATTTTAAAAGGATATTAGTGAGATTCAGTTTCACTTTTTAAAAACTTTAATGAAGCTTCAAAAGAGTCAGCTGTATTAGTTAATGACAACCTACAGAATGAAATTATTTTGGGGTAGTGTTAAAGGAAAAGTTTCATTAAAAGCTAGCACTTCCTATGGGGTAATTGTAAGGAGTCCTTAAAATACACCTTTCACTTTGATTATACCTGGAAAAGATCTGTTCTTAGGCGTAATTACTGTTATACATTGTATCCATCACTCAGATTGCACATATTGTTGGTCATCTTCTTATACATATGCCTCACATCATTAATTAGAGCAGAAACCTGAGATCTAAAATGTAAGGTCCCTAATACTAAAATTTGCTACACATGTGTGTAACATTTATCACTGTTTTACTTCCATAATACAAGGCAACTCAGGACCTAGATGGTCAAAGGTTAGATCTTGTTGAGAGCTCAGACATCATTCAGTCCAGTGTCCTTCAAACTTTTGTTTAAGAATCTGAAGCTTGTTCTTATAAAGAAATATAATGCAGAAATATAAAATATAAAAGAAATACAAAGGGAAGCTAGTTGGGTAGGGTCTAGTGAGCTCTGTTTCCTTGAACCTCTCATAGCTTAGGTCTTCAGTCTTCCCTATCCTAACCACTTTCTTTTTTTCTTCTTTTTCACTTAAGCACTTATCTTTAATAACATGTATTTATTTATACTTAAAATTAAATTAGAAATTTATAGCATATAGCATTAGAAGAAAATTTTTATCCTCAATTTCTTTTTTTACTGTTGATTTACCTTTTTATTTTTAAAATTTATTTTTTATAGAAGTATAATTGGTTTATAATATTCTGTTAGTTTCAGATATACAGCATAGCAATTCAGATACATCTATATAGATAGATAATCTGCTTATACATATGTAGATATGTTGACATATCTGTCTACCTATCTATCTATATGCTCTTCTTCAGACTCTCTTTCCTTATAGGTTATTATAGAATATTGAGTAGAGTTCTGTGTGTTATGCAGTAGGTTGGTTTTGGCTATCTATTTTATACATAGTAGTGTGCATATGTTAATCAAAGCCTCCCAATTTATCCCTCCCCTCTGATAACCAGCAATTTGTTTTCTATATCTGTGGTCTCTGTTTTAAAAATAAGTTCAGTTATATCTAGTCTATATATCAGTGATATTATATGATACCACTTTCAATGAACTTTCAGGATCCCATAAAGTTGTGTCTAAAAAGTACTGATTTCTTCCGTTTAAAGATACAAGAGCTGTGAGAGTGACTGTCTTCAACATATGCTTATCAGTAAAAATATTTTGAAAATTGCTGCAAAGTATATTTACATACTACTATAGTATGTTCTTGTAAAACATATACACAAAATAAAATATATACAAAATAAAAATAATGACTTGAAAATATGAAAGTTACGCTTTCCTCCCCACATCCTAACAGATCAGCTTGTGTGCCTTTATTCTCCCTATGAAGACTAGAGATGTGAGAGCTGACATTCCCAAACCTCATGACCGACTGCAAATAAAATAAGGATACAATCTACTCAGTGGTTCAGCATTCTACTTCCTTAACAAATGTTCAATCCAGTTCAGAGTGTATCACTCTAGAACAATGTTTTCAAGCAATGTACCTTTTTCTTTATAATAACAAAGTACAAATTCATTGCCCTTCTAATTCTGGTGCGAGAATAAAAACCTACTTTACAAACCAAATATCCAAACTACAAAATCAATAAACACCGAAGTTGTCAGCATGAATTGATTGTGATGGATTTTGTTGCTTTGATGAAATTAAATACCAATTGCATCAACTAGGAATGATTTTACATGCATACAAAAAACAAACAAGATTTACTATTGTTTAGTCACTAAGTCATATTCAACTCTTCCGCTACCCCATAGAATGTAGCCTACCAGACTCCTTCTGTTCATGGGATTTTCCAGGCAAGAATACTGGAGTAGGTTGTCATTTCCCTCTCTAGGGGATCTTCCCAACCCAGGGATGGAAACCTCCTACATTTCAGGCAGGTTCTTTATCTCTGAACCACCAGGGAAGCCCAAATAAGATTTATAAAGGTTTAGAAGACAGATCTGTTTCTTACATGGGAAGAAGTCTGTAGATAGACTGTGATGGCATTGTTTAGGCCTTTAACAATGTCAAGGATTCTGTCTGGAAATCTTGTTGGCTTTTCCTTCATGGTTGTATAAGAATAATAGTTACTTTCATTTTCAGTTAACGCATTTCAACTTTGGACCAATTAACATGCTACTCACTATAATAGGACACAGCAATAGATAAAGCAAAAGGATTCATTGTTTTCACAAAAGTTATTTTCTGTGTATTTACAACTGCCTTTGCTGCTAAGTAATTGACTTAAGCTGATACATACCAGACAGACCCCACTGACAGTTTCATTATTTCAAATGAATGACCAAATTTGTCATTAACTCAAGACTCAGCAGCCTAAGGAACTCAATGCTGAGAGTAAAAGATAAAGAACATCGAATACACATTCCTCCTTGTTTCACAATATGATGTTGGGAATATCTCAGCTTAGAATTCATTTTTAAGTGCATTTTTTTCACAGTCTGTGTAAATATGATGTCTTCCCATGTCATTTAAAAATTAAATAAATATTTAGGAACAAATGCATGATTGTGTTGGGCTTCACAGGCGGCGCTAGTTATAAAGAACATGCCTACCAATGCAGGAGACGTAAGAGACACAGGTTTGAGCCCTGAGTTGGGAAGATTCCCTGGTGGAGGGCACAGCAACTCACTCCAGTATCCTGGAGAATCCCATGGACAGAGGAACCTGGCAGGATACAGTCCATGAGGCTGCAAAGAGTCAGATACGACTGAAGTGACTTAGCATGTGCGCACACACACGCATGACTGTATAATGGATGGATTGGATAGTCATTGGAAAAGAGAGAAAGTGGACTAACATGTGTAGGAGCCCTGACTGACACCTATACAGGAAGTAAATGAGAAGAGAAAGGTAACAGATAATCAGGGACCAGATGGTATGAAACCCAGGAGAATTTAAAACATGCTCTTTTATTTTCAGTGGAATAAGGAGCCTTTTGAGGGTATTCAATAGGATGGTGACAAGATAGGAAATGTATTTGGAAAAGTTAAGTACGTTCTCCAAGATCAAATAACTTAGAAGTTGGTGAAGTTGTGATTCAAACACAGGTCTGTTCTGCTCCAAAGATTGAGCTTTAAGCAATCTATACTACAGAGGAACATTGCCTTATTTTTGATATTATTATCTGAATCAAATCCTAAACTCAAAGCTTGGGTTTGTGTCAAAGCTTATCTTGGCTTAAAGGGAGTCTCTTGTATCAGTAATAACATATTTTGGCTCTTTGAAATATATTATGAAACATGAAGACATAGAAAAAGGATATAATAGAAAACAACTCTCTATTGAAAAAAAATGCATTGAAAAGTTTACTACATTGAAAACATTTAAGCAAAAGGACATCCAAGAGTAATTCAGATATTAATTTATGCTAGATGCATTTATACACTATGAATTATGATCTGAATTATTACATCAAAATAATTCTGATTTTTTCTTCAAAAATTTGTCTAGAATAAAAATTGACCTGAACATACTATATACATAAATTCTTTATGAATTTTTCATATGTCTTCTCTTCTAGATAGTAACCAGGTATATGATTAGATATGCTGTAATCTGTAAGAAATGCTCATGTTGTATTTTCCTCCTGATTGGAAGTAAACTTATGAGGGAAGCTGCTCCCTGTTCCTGCACAATTTGCAGTCTCAAGAAGATTGGATAGTTCAAAGCAAAGCCTCATTCTGTTTTGAAATTTCTTCCATTATTTATTTATTCTGAAGCCGTATTATTGCATTCTCCTTTCCTCTTCTCAGGAGCTAAGAAGGAGAGTTTTATGGAAGAAAGTGTCCTCAGAAGAAAATTTCACACTTATTTATTCAGTTAAATGATATCTTTTATTGATCCGTCCTAATTTTTGTGCTTCCTGAGTTTTCTATGAAGCAAAGAAAATAAAACTTTCTAAGTGGATGCAATAGTACCTCAAGGTTTCACAGATTTAGTTTATGTTTGCATTAGTGAAAATTTGCCACAAATTTGCATGATAACTGCTGAGTCTATTCTTTCCTTTAATCTAGACCTGCATTTGCCTAATACTTTATATAACTGTTTATATTTTATCATGAAAACCATGTCAGTCTGTGGTAAATATATATTATATACATATTATATATACATACACACACACACACACGTGGGCTTCCCAGGTGGTTCAGTGTGTAAAGAATTTGCCTGAGATGCAAGAGATGCAGGCAGCCATGGGTTCCATCCCCAGGTCAGGAAGATTCCTTGGAGGAAGACATAGCAACCCACATCAGTAATCTTGCCTGGAGAATCCCATGGCCAGAGGAGCCTGGAAGGCTACAGTCCACAGGGTCACAAAGAGATGAACACAGCTGAAGAGACTGAACATGCACATACACATGTATGTACACATGTATGTGTATATAGATATATATTTCATTCTCATGTTATTTCTCTGTTTAATAGATTAAGCACAATTCTTCACGCCAATAGATACACTTCTAAAGTATTATCACTGTGAACAATTTTAAAATATTTCATTGTGTGAATGTACTAAAGTTCATTTAAATAAACCCTTGTGTATGCTTATTGTATATTTAATCCTTACTGTTGTATATTTCGGAGAAGGCGATGGCATCCCACTCCAATACTCTTGCCTGGAAAATCCCATGGACGGAGGAGTCTGGTAGGCTCCAGTCCATGGGGTCACGAAGAGTCAGACACGACTGAGCGACCACACTTTCACTTTTCACTTTCATTCACTAGAGAAGGAAATGGCAACCCACTCCAGGGTTGTTGCCTGGAGAATCCCAGGGACGGGGGAGCCTGGTGGGCTGCCGTCTATGGGGTTGCACAGAGTTGGATACAACTGAAGGGACTTAGCAGCAGCAGCAGCAGTTGTATATTTAAGTTGTTTCTATATTTAATTATGATTAAAAAGGAGCTTCCCAGATGGCACTAAAGAATCCATCTGTCAATGCAGGAGACACAAATGATATGGGTTGGATCCCTGGGTCAGAAAGATCCCCTGGTGTAGGAAGTGGCAACCCACTCCAGTATCCTTGCCTGGAAAAGTCCATAGACAGAGGAGCCTGGCAGGCTGCTGTCCATGGGATTGCAAAGAGTCAGACATGACTGAGCAACTGAGCACACATGATTGAAAAGACTATAAATAAAAAAATCATAACTAATTTCATTTAACAAATATTCAACTATCCGTACACACACATACACATAGTTGAAGCAATCTTTCCAAAAACAATTCTGTTTATATTTAAAACTCATTCAAGCTTTGGAAGTAAACTAGTTATTTGAGCAAAAGAATAAAACTCTGAAAAAAAAAAAAAAGAGAGACCTCTGGTGCGTTCCTGTGCCCCCTGTATCTCTGCACACTGCAGCCTCACTCCTCTCGCCTTTCCAGCCACGATTGTCTCCTGCCAGCTGCTTGTATTCCCCATGTCTCCTCCTACTTTAGGGGCTCGGCACCTGCTACTTCTCTGCTTGAAACCTGCTTTCTTCTCTTTTCAGCTTAACACATGTTCCTCACTCAGCTTTTAGCTTCAAGGGGCTTCCTGAGAGAAGCCCCCTTGATCTCTTTGACTGTGTTAAAAACATCTCTTAAAGGTGCTCATATTGCCCTTATATAGCACTTGGCATGGTTGCCATGTTTGTATGACTTTTAGTATGTCTCCAACACTAAACTCTAAATTCCTGAAAACAGGAACTTGTCATCATTGAATACTCAGTGCCTGGCACATTGACTGACAAACATGGGTAGTATGTATGTGAGTAGGTGTCTGTGTGTGGAAAACATACTTGTCAAGTAAAATATACATGTGTCAAATATTATGCTAATTTATATATGCATATGAACGTTTAAGTATGAATACATTTCTAGAAGTGTCTAAGGATATGCATACTTTTACATTTTAATACACATAATCAATTTGCTTTCAAGAAATGTTTTACCCAATTTAAATCCCAAGAGAGATGTACAAGGATAAGAACCCTTAATCCTGAATCCCCAAAAATACTTAAATTGTCATCATCAATAATTTTCATTTTTTATTCCTAGTAAGAAGAAGATTTGTTTATGTTTATTGATCATTTTTACTTATTGCATAAATTATCAGACTTAAACCTTGCAGCATCATTTTACAAATAAAAATGTATAGACTCATGGTTCGACAAACTTCTTCTTGAGGACCTTCATAACTTTTCAGATTTTGTGTTTCCATTTGCATAAAATTATGAAAAGAAATTACAGAGGTGTATTCTGGCCATCTGAAGAATCACCATATAATCAGTATCATTAAATGCTTTTATTACCAATGTTTGCTTTATGATGAAAAAAAAGGAACTTAGCACAACTTCATCTATCAGTAATGAGAAAAGAAAAAAACACACTTGGTAATGAAGCAATGTTTTTATACCAATGAAGACCAAATGATGCATGGTGTGCTTGATGAGTACTGATTCCATGGTGATGGTGTTACTCATTCATTCACGCCTGACTCTTTGGGACCGCATGGACTGTAGCCCACCAGTTTCCTCTGTCCATGAAATTCTCCAGGCAAGAATACTGGAGTGGGTTGCCATTCCCTTCTCCAAAGGAGCTTCCCAACCTTCCCAGCCATTCCTGACCTTCCCAACCCCTGAAGCTGGGTCTCCTGTTTTGCAAGCAGATTCTTTACCATCTGAGCCACCAGGGGAAGCCCATAGTTATGTAAAGAGAGATTTCTGGAAGGACTCAAAAAAAGAAACTTTCATAAGTACTATAGTTATATTATGGGTTTCTCTGGTGGCTCAGCAATAAAGAATCTGCCTGTAATGCAGGAGACACAGGAGACATAGGTTCAGTTCCTGGGTCGAAAGATCCTCTGGAGGAGGACATGGCAACCCACTCCAGTGTTCCTGCCTGGAGAATTCTGTGGACAAAGGAGCCTGATGGGCTATACCCTTAGGGTCACAAAGAGTCAGACATGACTAAAGTGACTGAGCATGCACGCCCATAGTGATATTCTAAGAAGAGATTTAGCTTCTGTAAAATAACATCAATTTTCATATTAAATCATAATTGTTATCTTTGAATTTATGGTTTATATAAAGATTTTTTTATCCTTTAATTTAAAAATTTGACATTGTTATCTAGCTGTTGTTGTTTAGTTGCCAAGTTGTGCCTGACTGTTTGTGAACTCATGGGCTGAATATAACCTGTCAGGCTCCTCTGTCCATGGGATTCCCCAGGCAAGAATACTGCGGTGGGTTGCCATTTCCTTCTTAGGGGATCTTCCCAACTGAGGGATCAAACCCATGTCCCTGCACTGGCAGGCAGATTCTTTACCAATTGCCACCAGGCAAGCCTATTGTTCCCTAGTATAAGATCTGTATATCAAGTTTATATTTATTTTTATTTACCAATATATAATTAATCTTAATTGATATTAGGAGTTCCAAAGAATATTTTCCTTTTAAAATATGTCCTTTTACTATTCAACTCTGTGAAGCACAATCATAGATAAACATAGTTTGAATTAAAATCTATAGCTAACACTCATCTAATGAATTGTGAAGAAAAAAAATATCAACTATTGTTAAGATGAACATAAAATTTGTTGCTCAAATTTGTAAAGTGAAAGGGAGTGCTATTGATAATTAGGCCAGAACAATAGATGTAACGCCTAATCAGTCCTGGGCAGACTATCTTGTTTGGTGACCCAAAGTATATAATTGGCTTTGTAGTAACTTTTTGTCATGTATTACAAAAATCATGGTGGGGGAAAATGCAGACTTAACTAGTTCACTGGTCTGGCACCAGACCTGGTCTTAATAATAAAGGGCTTTTCCCCTTTGGGATCTGACTCAGAGAATCAAAGAAAGACAGTTGGAGAAGGAAATGGCAACCCACTCCAGTACTCTGGCCTAGAGAATCCCAGGGATGGGGGAGCCTGGTGGGCTGCCGTCTATGGGGTCACACAGAGTCGGACACGACTGAAGCGACTTAACAGCAGCAGCAGTAGCGCTTAGTAGACAATAGAAGTATTTTATGAAATGGTTATACTTGAAAATCAATAGAAAGAGTCACCTATAAAACCAAGTAAGCCAGAAAAAAAGCAGGCAGAATGTGATATGAACTTTTCAAATAAATGAAATTCCAAGCACAATTTGCCAGTCCCATTAATTTCCTGTAGAGAAGAACTGCATCCAGAACACACACCTCAGACCATACAACTTCAGTTTGGCTTTAAATGCCATCTGTGAATGAGGACTTCCAAATTCCTATCTCTGGATCCAACTCTCCCCTGAACTCCAGTATCCTATATCCAACTCTCTGCTTGATGTATAGAAAACATCACAAAATTAACATAGACTATCTTACTCTGCTCAAATTTTCATAACAAAATACCAAAACCTGAGTGGTTTAAACAACATAAATTTATCTTCTTATTGTTCTAGAGGATGGAAAGTTCAAATCAAGAAGGTGGCCAATGTTTTTTCTGGTGAGAGCTCTCTTCCTGGCCAGCTACCTTCTTTCTGTTTCCCCATGTAGTTCAGAGAGAGAATGCATGTGCTTCAGCAAACAAGTTTTAATCTCTTCTTTTAAGGATACAAATCCCATCATGAGGGTTCCACACTCATGACTTCATCTAATCCTAATTATTTCTGAAAGGCTTTACTTCCAAATGCCATCACACTATGGGCTAGGACATTAAATTGTGAATTTGGGGTGACACAAACATTCAGTACATAATACATGCTAAGCTTTTTATATACTCTTCAACAAACTGCTCTTTTGAAAAAGTAGTTAGTCACCCAGTCATGTTCAACTCTTTGCGACCCTATGGACTGTCAATTTTTTAGGCTTTTCTGTCCATAGAATTCTTCCAGCAAGAATACTGGAGTGGATTGCCATTTCCTTCTCCAAGGGATCTTCCCAACCAGGAATCAAACCCTGGTCTCCTGCATTGCAGACTGATTCTCCACCATCTGAGCCACTGGGAAAGCTGGCTTCAATACTTATTTCCAAATATTTTCCCTTGTTTTCTCAAGTCATCTATAAGTTGGCTGAATTTCATCATACCAGTGCTAGCATTGTGCTATGAGTTCTTGCATGTTTGAAAATATAGCTTTTTGCCTTTATTCTTAAGCAATGACTTGACTTAATACAAAATTCTTGAATCATATTTCCATCCTGAATATCTGTTTAAGATTGCTTTATTGTTTTCTGGTATTAAATGTTGCTATTCAGAAATCTAAGAGCAGGTTAATTTTTAGCCTCAGTAGGTGACTTTTTTAATCCTTGAAGTCTAATAGTTTTATAAATATATAACTTGATGTTGACTAGTGAAGTGAAGTGAAAGTTGCTGAGTCATGTCCGACTCTTTGCAACCCCATGGACTGTAATCCATGGAATTCTCCATGCAAGAATTCTGGAGTGGGTAGCCTTTCCCTTCTCCAGGAGATCTTCCCAAGCCAGAGACTGAACCCAGGTCTCCTGCATTTGGGGCGGGTTCTTTACCAACTGAGCTATCACGGAAGCCCATGATGTTGATTATTCTGTATCTATTATTTCTCAGATATAGCTCAGTGTTCAGTATTCAGATTCTAGTGTGTCTCCAGTCCAGAATACTGAAGTGGGTAGCCTTTCCCTTCTCCAGGGGATCTTCCCGACCCAGGAATTGAACTAGGGTCTCCTGCATTGCAGACAGTCTTTACCAACTGAGCTATGAGGGAAGCCTCATTCAGATTCTAATGTGTCAAATATTTTTAATTCCAATTAGATTGTATTCTTCTCCAGTTACAACATATAACTGCATGCTTCATCCTCAGTATGTGTCCTCCATTAGTATCTTCCTCAATTTCCTTAAATTTTTATACATTTTGAAATTTTGTTTGTCTGTTCTCCATGTCTCCATTTGTGATTTCAGCAGTGTCTATTTAAATTATTGGATATATTTTAATCATAAAGGTAAGTTGAATTTAACAAAGTTTACTTTCATATCTTTACTTATTCTTATGTATATATCTTTGACTTCTTAAACCATATTTTCACTTAGGTTTTTCAGATCATCATATGTTCTTATTTGTCTGGCATAATTATTGTGATAATTCCCCATCCTGTTTATGTACATTAATTTCCTTTCTCCAGTTCCTTTACACTTCTTCCTTTTTTTTTCCTCAAACGTCTAATACATTTTTGCCTAACTCCATGATTGCTTCTTCTAGTTATTACCCATTTTTAATGTGGTCGGTTCTATCTGAATCAACTTACTGTATAAGAAAAGACAAAGAACAATGAAGAGATAAAGTAGGGGAATGAGGAAAATCTATTTTAGATATGGTGTCTCAGAACCTTTATGCCAAATACTCTTGAGTTTTTGCCTTAGAGACATGATTTACCCAATCTTCTTAGCTGTCCCTTGGAAAGTGTGGAAGATTTGTGAGAATCACAGCAAAATCTCCACTGTCACTTTTTTGTGTGTGTTGGCTTGACATTTACCTACACATTTTTAGCTGCCTATGATCAGCAGCTTCAGAGTAAATAGCCTCTGTTTGTTTCTCACCCTAGGAAATAGACTGTTTTCCTCTTAGAGAGGTGACATAGCTCTTCTGATTCAACTTTATCTTCTTCTTGTGATGTATACTGGACTCAGAGATAATCTCTCAGGTCATCCCTCCCCAAAGGTACAGGGACATTGATGAGGCCCTTTTACTTTAGAAAAACTCTGAACTTTGCACTAGATCTACAGAGGTATATATCCTTCTTGGCTTTCACCTTCCAATTAACCCAAATTTCAAGTTTTTGTCATTGGGCACTGATTGTGGCTGTTTTCTAGTTCACTGGAGGTGGTATTTACAATTATTTTGTTCTTTGAAATGTTTGACTGATTTCAAACATAAGGAATAGAAATGTCTCTGTTCTTTCATCTTTAACTGGAAGTTTGAGTCAAAGGATTTACAAATAAAAATATAAAGCCAATTATTGAGAAATTCATAACCTAATTATAGAAAATCATCATCCTTGAACAATTTTATTTTCTTATGTTTTATTGTATAATATTCAATAGCTTGCTTATTTTTAATGGCCTTTTCAGTTCTTATTATAAAATAGCTTTTTAAGCAAAAACACACATGTAAGAAAAATTTACAATTTTATATTACATAAAGCATTTTCTACCAGATAGCTCTTGATCAGGAAATTAAAAGCCACATTATATTCAAGTATTAATAATTCTAATACAAGAAAGACCGGAGGAGTACAGTAAAGGAATTCATTAGGGATGATTAGTTAGTGGTAATAACAGAGCGGTTATTTTTCATATTATTCAGAAAACACTGAAAATCTCAGGACTCCAGGAAAAGCCCTGGGTATATCAGCAGACAAACACTGATTCTCAAGAAGCTTTTAGTTGATGACTTAGTTGTCTACAGAACTAAAGCAAAAGCTCTGTGGTCTTCTTGTTTGCAACCTACCTAGTGTCGTTCTGAAAGAATCCTATCCACATTTTCTTTCTTACCTTCCAAATGTCACTCAAGTGCTTTTCACTGGCAAACTCTAACCCAGAACCATGCCAAAAAAAGGCATTTTTGTGAAAACTTGTTCCTGGTTTCCCTCTGTAATGCAGAGTCCTTTGGACACCTTGAAAGTGATGGCAGTTATGCCATACTGACCAAATATCCAGCCTAATACTCTTGTTGGATAAAAAAAGAATATAATAAATGTTTAAAAATAAGATGATAAGCACAATGTACAGGATAGTGATTACTTTTGAGAAGGAAGATATTCAGAGTAAAATCTGTTCAAGGCTAAATGGAGAAACTGTCAGTCTTAAAAGAGAATCAGATACCACTGCAGTTTCTAATGACTAGAGTTGTTAACAAGCCACATTTCAAGCACATGTTAAACACTGTATATTGATGGTTTCACTTATCATCTAAGCTTTGTTTTATGTTTCGAGTTTAGCCAAGTAAACAAAATTTTCTAATCTTCCAGATTCTCTGATAAAGAAGGAATACAATGTCTCTAGTCTGAAGGACTTCACATCTGTGACTCTATCCACTGTCACAGAGATTCCTACTGGCTTGATTCTGCATAAGATGAGGAGGATAATAAGTGCATAATTAAACACGCCAGTGTGTGCCTCATTTGAGAATGACGTTAGGATTTTGTAGGCAGATCACGTATAACTGTCCATGGGTCACAAAGCATTGGACACGACTGAGCGACTAAGCACAGCACAGCAACAGCACATATAACCTTAGATTGTATTTGAACAGGAAAGCTGGATAATTTCTTACTTAAAATTGATCAAAGGACCGAATAGATTTATTTTTTTTTTTAAGTTTCTAGTGTATATACATTTCCTTATCTCATTTCATGAGATAAGACAAAAAAAGAAAGAAAATTTAAGGAGCAACGGGGCTGATTGAGGCTGTGTAAAATCCTATTGAGGACTCTTTTTCAATTATAAGAAAGCACTTTTACATTTTTCTACCGCAGTTTAATTTAATCCAAACTTCTTTCTCCCATCCTGTATCTAGTCTCCATAATTATTGATAGTTCTCTCATGGGGCTTTTATTTTGGCCTCTGACATTGATCACTTTTTTCCCCAAAAGATAATATCCTATTTCCTATAACTTTCATAACATTTAGGACAATTTTAAACTTCAAAAATATTGATGTGCCTTAACAAGTTTAAAACCACACAGGTTAAATATTCATGATGTAAGTATGTATGTTCCTCTCTGAGTATGCCCTGGAGAATTCCTTGGACAGAGGAGCCCGGTGAACTACAGCCCATATGGTCATAAAGTCAGATACAACTGAAATGACTTAGCACGCATGCATACTTCTGAAAGATAGCTAAGTGTAAAATTCTTAAGTAACTTCTATCAGTCCTTTGGTAACTTTCTTCATATTCCAAGAATTACTCATGTTTTCTAAGAATGTAAGGAAGTAAATTACAAACTATAGTGTTGAGAAATGAAAACATAGCAAAACTATAATCGTTGCTTTGTAGTGGTGTGACTATTCAAATAGACTGTGATGCAAAAACTGTTCAAAAGAAAAAAGTCAATCAGGTAAGATGGATGGACCAGTCATCCTTAATAGAAGGCAAAAGGAGAGAAACTTCTAACTGGCTGTAGCTACGGATGTCAACAGAAAAAACAAATGACTAGAAAACAACCAGTGAGAGAGGGATTCCTACTGCTGTCCAATTGTAAGCATATGCCCATTTTTCCTTATTCAGGCAAAAATAGTCACAGAAACTATGTGGCTGGACAGTTGCCATGCTCTGTCAAAAGAGTTTGTGGTTGTAGTTTGCAGCAAATGAAAAGCAGACAGAAAGAAAATCATCCAGCTACAGATTTCCCTCAATTTACAGTGAACATCTGGAGAAATTAAGAGAAGTAAAGCAGTTTATCTCATTCAAGCCTTTGATAACTTGCAAAGCTCTCCTAGTAACAACTAACCTGGAATTTAAGGTTTGTATAACATGTTTTCATGTCACACTACTTCCAAACAAAGTGCTTGAGTATAGACATTCAACTGAAATATTGTATGGAATACTTAAAATTTATTCTATTTATTTATTCAAAAGCATGTTCTCTTCACTCCATTAAAACACAAAACAGTAATAAGTGAAATGATAAGAGAAAATCTCATAGTAAAAACTGACATTTGGTACTTAATAGAAAGATGTTAGATACAGTTGTCTAAAACAGATTGACATGAGACTAAACATATTTTAAGAGGATAAGCTTGAACCCAAGAACCTTGAATTTAGACATGTTCAGCCTCATGAAAATTCCCAGCTCTTTCATTGTCCCTGTATACATCCAATATTCTCCCGCAGTTAGACAAAAGGACATAGGTAGTAAAATATTCATTTAATGATAGCTGTTTTACACAAAAGATAGTTAAGCATCAATTATGCCTTTCATATTCAAAGTGGTCTCTCCACCTGTTATGAAGATATAGAGGACTCAAGAGTTGAGCTCAAAAAATGCATTTAATGTAGCTTGTTGGAACTGTGATCCAAGAGGTCTCTTCAGAGACCATTTTGTATCCCACCACATTGTCCTCTGCAAAGCTATAATAAAGGAAACATCAAGACTCCCCCAGATTGATGGCTTCTGTGATTTCTTGGTCTTCAGCTCCCATAGTGCCCATGGTGCAGACCAGCTGAGAGAAGGCTGATTAACTTCAGTTCTGAAGTAGACACACAGCTGGCCAGAGCAACAGCAGTTGTTCTTCCCAACTTAGGGATATCGAACCCACATCTCTTTTGTCTCTTGCATTGGCAGGTGTTTCTTTATCACTAGTGCCATGTGGGAAGCCCTCATAGTATATAAAGAAGTTGAATAACATTTATTCATTCATTATTCTAAAATATTTATGGTGTGCCCTTTATATAGGAAGCGCTGTTTTAGGTAGAGCGGTACAGCAGTGACAAAAAGGATAAGCTCTGTTGATATGTAGTTTCCATGCTAGTGGAAGAAGAGAAACAATAAACAAGCCACATTTCAGATAGAAGTGATTTACATTGATATAATAATGAAATAGAGAGTACTCGGAGGTTGGAGGATAACATAGTTAAGATATAGTTGTCAGGCAAAGCTTCTGAGAGGAGATAATATTTTAATTAAGTTCTGACCAAGGGAAAGAGGCCAGTCATGCAAGGACATGAGACAAGAATATTTCACACGGAGAGAATGGCAGGTGCAAATGTCTGGATGCAGTTGCAGGAATATGTAAAAGTTCTGCAAGGAGAGTGAGAAAGCCAGTGTTTCTTGAGCATAGTAAGGCTGAAGGATGTAATTTGAAATAAAGATATGGGCAAATTATGTAGGACCTTAAGACTATGTTAAGAACTTCCCTGGTGGCTCAGACGGTGAAGCATCCATCTACAATGTGGGAGACCCGGGTTCAATCCCTGGGTCGGGAAGATCCCCTGGAGAAGGAAATGGCAATCCACTCCAGTACTATTGCCTGGAAAATCCCATGGACAGAGGATCCTGGTAGGCTACAGTCCATGGGGTTGCAAAGAGTTGGACACGACTGAACAACTTCACTTTCACTTTCAGAGCCCAGCAGAGGAAATCATTATAGAAAGGAAGAATTCAACTCTATTGAATACTGCTAAGAGATCGGTTAAGATGATATCATTTTATTTGGTAAGATAGTTGCCATTGACAACCTTGATGGAAGTCCTCTCATAGAGAGGACAAAAGTCTGCTGAAGCCTGTTGAATTTTGCTGAAGAGAAATAGGAGGGGAAGAAAAGGATAATCTGTACAACTTCACTTTCCTTTCAGAGCCCAGCAGAGGAAATCATTATAGAAAGGAAGAATTCAACTCTATTGAATACTGCTAAGAGATCGGTTAAGATGATATCATTTTATTTGGTAAGATAGTTGCCATTGACAACCTTGATGGAAGTCCTCTCATAGAGAGGACAAAAGTCTGCTGAAGCCTGTTGAATTTTGCTGAAGAGAAATAGGAGGGGAAGAAAAGGATAATCTGAATTCACACAACTTTTAAAGTACTTTTGCTTTTGGTTTCAGCAGAGAATAAAGTAGTGGCTAAAGAGGTATTGAATAAAATTTATGTTTTCAAGTAGGGAGATCCAGGAAAGAAGAGCAGTTGGTGATACAGAAGAACAAAATAGCAGACGAAAAATCCTTGAGTGGGCAAACAGGATGATTTACTTTATTGTACAGTAGAAACTACACATTGTCAAGCAACTATATGCCAAAGGACAATTTGAGGAGAGCATGTGCATATCTTCCATTGTAACTCGAGAGAAAGAAAGTGTTAGTTGCTAAGTGGTGTTTGACTCTAGCAACCCCATGGACTGTGGCCTGCCAGACTCCTCTGTTCATGGAAATCTCCAAGCAACAGTACTGGAGTGGGTTGCTATGCCCACCCTACCCAGGGGATCTTCCCAACCCAGGGGTCAAACCCAGGTCTCCAGCACTGCAGGCAGATTCTTTACTGTCTGAGCCACCAGATAAACTATGACTGCAATTACTGATAAACTCTTTCATGTGAAAGTCACCATAAATGTGTGTCAGTTCAGTTCAATCATTTAGTCCTGTCTGACTCTTTGCAACATCGTGAATCACTGCATATCTGGCCTCCCTGTCCATCACCAACTCCCTAAATCTACCCAGATTCATGTCTATTGAGTCAATGTTGCCATCCAACCATCTCACCCTCTAGCGTCCCCTTTTGCTCCTGCCCTCAGCTTTCACAGGATCAGGGTCTCTTGAAATGAGTCAGCTCTTTGCATCAGGTGGACAAAGTATTGGAGTTTCAGCTTCAACATCAGTCCTTCCAATGATATCCCAGGACTAATCTCCTTTAGGGTGGACTGGTTGGATCTCCTTGCAGTCAAAGGGACTCTCAAGAGTCTTCCCCAACACCACAGTCCAAAAGCATCAATTCCCTGGTGCTCAGCTTTCTTTATAGTCCAACTCTCACATCAATACATGACCACTGAAAAAACTGTAGTCTTGACTAGACAGACCTTTGTTGGCAAAGTAATGTCTCTGTATTTTAATATGCTATTTAGGTTGGTCATAACATTCCATCCAAGAAGTAAGTATCTTTTAATTTCATGGTTGCAGTCACCATCTGCAGTGATTTTGGAGCCTTCCAAAATAAAGTCTGACACTGTTTCCACTGTTTCCCCATCTATTTCCCATGATGTGATGGGACCAGATGCCATAATCTTCGTTTTCTGAATGCTGAAGTTTAAGCCAAATTTTCACTCTCTTCTTTCACTTTCATCAAGAGGCTCTTTAGTTCTTCTTTGCTTTCTGCGATAAGGGTGGTGTCATCTGCATATCTGAGGTTATTGATATTTCTCCCAGCAATGTTGATTCCAGCTTGTGCTTCTTGCAGCCCAGCGTTTCTCATGATGTACTCTGCATAGAAGTTAAATAAGCAGCGTGATAACATACAGCCCTGACATACTCCATTTCCTATTTGGAACTAGTCTGTTGTTTCAAGTCCAGTTCTAACTGTTGCTTCCTGATCTGTGTAAAGATTTCTCAAGAGACAGGTCAGGTGGTCTGGTATTCCCATCTCTTGAAGAATTGTCCACAGTTTATTGTGATCCACACAGTCAAAGGCTTTGGCATAGTCAATAAACCAGAAATAGATGTTTTTCTGGAACTCTCTTGCTTTTTCCATGATCCTGAGAATGTTGCCAATTTGATCTCTGGTTCCTCTGCCTTTTCTGAATCAAGCTTGAACATCTGGAAGTTCACGGTTCACATATTGCTGAAGCCTGGCTTGGAGAATTTTGAGCATGACTTTACTAGCATGTGAGATGAGTGCAATTGTGCAGTATTTTGAATATTCTTTGGCATTGCTTTTCTTTGGGATTGGAATGAAAACTGACCTTTTCCAGTCCTGTGGCCACTGCTGAGTTTTCCAAATTTGCTGACATATTGAGTGCAGCACTTCCACAGTATTATCTTTTAGGATTTGAAGTAGCTCCACTGGAATTCCGTCACCTCCACTAGCTTTGTTCGTAGTGATGCTTCCTAAGGCCCACTTGACTTCACATTCCAGGATGTCTGGCTCTAGGTGAGTGATCACATCATTATGATTATCTGGGTCATGAAGATCTTTTTAGCTTAGTTCTGTGTATTCTTGCCACCCTACTATTTCTGTCCTTTATCGACCCCATCTTTGCATGAAATGTTCCCTTGGTATCTCTAATTTTCTTGAAGGAGTCTCTGGTCTTCCCCATTCTATTGTTTTCCTCTGTTTCTTTGCTTTGATCACTGAGGAAGGCTTTCTTATCTCTCCTTGCTATTCTTTGGAACTCTGCATTGAAATGGGTATATCTTTTCTTCTTTCCTTTGCTTTTTGCTTCTTTTCTTTTCACAGCTATTTTAAGGCCCCCTGAGAAAGCCATTTTGCTTTTTTGCATTTCTTTTGGAGATGATCTTGATTCCTGACTCCTGTACAATGTCACAAACCTCCATCCATAGTTCATCAGGCACTCTATCAGATTTAGTCCCTTGAATCTATTTCTCACTTTCACTGTATAATCGTAAGGGATTTGATTTAGGTCATACCTGAATGGTCTAGTGGTTTTCTCCACTTTCTTCAATTTCAGTCTGAATTTGGCAATAAAGAGTTCATGTTCTGAGCCACAGTCAGCTCCCAGTCTTGTTTTTGCCAACTTTATAGATCTTCTCCATCTTTGACTGCAAAGAATATAATCAGTCTTATTTTGGTGTTGGCTATCTGGTGATGTCCATGCATAGAGTCTTCTCTTGTGTTGTTAGAAGAGGGTGTTTGCTATGATTAGTGTGTTCTCTTGGCCAAACTCTGTTAGTCTTTGTCCTGTTTCATGGTGTACTCCAAGGCCAAATTTGCCTGTTACTCCAGGTATTTCTTGACTTCCTACTTTTGCATTCCAGTTCCCTATAGTAAAGGTGTGTGTGTGCATATATACATATGTCTATGTATATATATGTGTGTGTGCACATGCATTCATTATGCTAAGTTTTTTGAAGGAGGGAGATAAACAGAAATAGAAGTGCAAAGAACAAAAGTCTGGGCACCAAGAGGAGAACGGGGGATTGTTGTGATAAACTGGGAGATCAAGATTGACATATACACATGTCTGCTACTATATATAAAACAGATAAGTAATGAGAAACTAGTGTATAGCACAAGGAATTCTACTCAGTGTTTTGTGGTGACCTAGATTGCCTAGAGAAATATCAGTAACCTCAGATATGCAGATGACACCACCCATATGGGAGAAAGTGAAGAGGAGCTAAAAAGCCTCTTGATGAAAGTGAAAGAAGAGAGTGAAAAAGTTGGCTTAAAACTCAACATTCAGAAAACGAAGATTATGGCATCTGGTCCCATCACATCATGGGAAATAGATGGGGAAACAGTGGAAACAGTGTCAGACTTTATCTTTGGGGGCTTCAAAATCACTATAGATGGTGACTTGCAGCCATGAAATTAAAACACTCTTACTCCTTGGAAGGAAAGTTATGACCAACCTAGAGAGCATACTCAAAAGCAGAGACGTTATTTTGCCAACTAAGGTCTGTCTAGTCAAGACTATGGTTTTTCTAGTAGTCATGTATGGATGTGAGAGTTGGACTGTGAAGAAGGCTGAGTGCCGAAGAATTGATGCTTTTGAACTGTGGTGTTGGAGAAGACTCTTGAGAGTCCCTTTGACTGCAAGGAGACCCAACCAGTCCATTCTGAAGGAGATCAACCCTGGGATTTCTTTGGAAGTACTGATGCTAAAGCTGAAACTCCAGTACTTTGGCCACCTCCTGTGAAGAATTGACTCATTGGAGAAGACTTTGATGCTGGGAGGGATTGGGGGCAAGAGGAGAAGGGGACGACAGAGGATGAGATGGCTGGATGGCATCACTGACTCGATGTACGTGAATCTGAGTGAACTCCGGGAGTTGGTGATGGGCAGGGAGGCCTGGCGTGCTGCGATTCATGGGGTCGCAAAGAGTCAGACAAGACTGAGAGACTGCACTGAACTCAAATGGGAAAGAAATCTAAAAAAGAGTGGATATATGTGTACAAAAAGCTGATTCACTTTGTTGTACAGCAGAAACTACACACTGTGAAGCAACTATATGCCAATAAAAATTAACTTAAAAAAGAGGACATCAAAATGGAAGTGTTGACTGTGAAAAACGAATTTAAAATTATATAAAATGAAAAATGAAATTGTTTAGATAAGTTTTGGAGTCAGACATTTCACATCTTGTCACCACCACTCACTGTAGGTATATTACCTTAGACAAGTTATTTAACTTCTTTAATCCTCCATTTCCTCCTTTTAAAATGAAGGGGATAGTATTTGCCTCTCAGAATTATAGTCAAATGAACATGTGTATCAAAGCTAACAGTGGCTTCCCAGGTGGCTTGGTGGAAAAGAATCTACCTGCTAAGCAGGAGATGTGGGTTTGATCCCTAGGTCAGGAAGATCCCCTGGAGAAGGAAAGGGCAACCATTTCCAGTATTCTTGCCTGGGAAATCCCATGGACAGAGGAGACTTGTAGGCTACAGTCCATGGGGTCACAAAATAGTAGGACATGACTTAGCAACTAAACAGTAACTACAACAACAATCAAACCTAACACAATGCTTTATGAACAATAGATTCTCAGCAAATGATGCTTGTCTTTATTGTTTTGTTTCATTATTTTAAATGTTGCCTAAATTTATACTTCTGTATAAAGAAGATGTCTATCTTATGAGTTTTTAATGAGCATTAAAATATTGCTTTATAAATTGTAATGTTAAGCCAATCCCAGTTGAGTGAGTGAGTGAAAGTCACTCAGTTGTTTCCAACTCTTTGCAACTTCATGGACTATAGAGTCCATGGAATTCTTTAGGCCAGAATACTTGAGTGGGTAGCCATTCCCTTCTCCAAGTTATCTTCCCAACCAAGGTCTCCTGCATTGCAGATGGATTCTTTACCAGCTGAACCACAGGGGAAGCCCAAGAATACTGAAGTGGGTAGCCTATCCCTTCTCCAGCGGATCTTCCCAATTCAGAAATCAGACTGGGTCTCTTACAATGCAGACAGATTCTTTACCAACTGAGCTATTTTAGGAAAGCCCAATCCAAGCTAAAGTTATCAAAGTAAAAACAAAATAATTGTGCCATCTCCAAGAAGGACCTTGAATCTCATTCTCTAGATTTTAGACATAATTATGTCATCCCAGATTAGAGAGTTACAGAAGTGTGTTAAATACAAAATGCAGCTGGATCAATGGGGAGACTGAAACATTTGAAAGACAAGTTTCATTAAGTCCATCAAACCTAATTTTTCAACACTTCCCTCACATAATCATAGTGTATCTTTCCACTCTAAATAATTGGGAAATTATTTAATTCTCAATGTTTTTACAGCAATATTTTTATTTGTGTCTTCAGAGAGTTTTATTCTGAATATAACATCAAAGAGAAATGTAACAACTATCAACAAAATGTGGAAATTGCTTTAATGTTTATAATTTGAAGTATCTCATTCTGTGTACTCTTACACTTATAATATTAATACTTACAGAATCCTTTGATCACATTCTGAAGTGCTTGGAATACATTATTGTGTTTCTATTCTTTCATTCAGAGAAGGCAATGGCACCCCACTCTAGTACCCTTGCCTGGAAACTCCCATGGACGGAGGAGCCTGGTAGGCTGCAGTCCATGGGGTCGCTGAGTCAGACACGACTGAGCAACTTCACTTTCACTTTTCACTTTCATGCATTGGAGAAGGAAATGGCAACCCACTCCAGGGTTCTTGCCTGGAAAATCCCAGGGATGGCGGAGCCCAATGGGCTGCCATCTGTGGTGTCGCACAGAGTCGGACATGACTGAAGCGACTTAGCAGCAGCAGCAGCAGCAGCATTCTTTCATTTACCCATATTTTTCTCAAATAGGTATCTTCTATATAAATCAATTCCATTTATCAAAGGTTAGTTCTCAATAACCTGGTTGGGATTCCTTAAAAATAAAAAACATTAATATAGTCCTCATTGTTATGGGACATAAAAAATATATCGAGGAATCATCGTATCTTATATATAAAATTTTATACAAAAATATTAGTGGTGATGCAAGTTGCAAACAATTACAGTACATGCTAAAAGAAAGTGCACTCATGTAGTGATGAGAGTGAGGTGAGGATAATCCTTGTTCCCACTCAACATCTGTGTGCTGTCAATACCCTAAATCCATATCTACAACATGTACAGTGACCAAATCACTCCAGTTTTCCCAGGACTTTTCTGATTTTAGCACTGAAAGTCCAGCAAAAATCCTAAAATTTTAGCAAATAGGAAGAAACTGGTCAAAGGTACAGCCTGCTCTCTCTCTTGAGATCTGACTGGACATCTGCATGTCACAACTCACAAATGTCTTGTTCCCAGGAGGACCCAAATCTATTTTGTAAGATACTATACTGGTGGGTACACATCATGATAAATTTGTCCAAACTCATAAAAATGTACAACACCAAACTGAACCTTAATACAAACTACAAACTTTATATGATAATGATGTGTCAATGTGGTTTTATCCATTTTAATGATGTACCACTCAGATGAGGAACGTTGACAGTGGGGGCGGGGGGCCTATGCATGTGTAGGACTAGAAATGGGAAATTTCTGGACCTTCCATTCAACTATCAGTGACCCTAAAACTGCTCTTAAATAAAGTCCATTGAAACAGTTTCTCTCTTTCTACTAAGGAAATAAACTTGTTTTCTCTATATAAACATAATATATAAGTAAAATAAAATTCAGGCAATATAAGAAGTTTCAAAAATAAAATCAACTGAAAGTCTTTTGTAATTTTTATACACACTACCTAAACCATTTTTATACACACTCACACTACCTAAACCTGTTGAAGGAAACAACAGAGGATGAGATGGTTGGATGGCATGAGTATGAGCAAATTCCAGGAGTTGTTGAAGGACAGTGAAGCCTGGCATGCTTCAGTTCATGGGGTCACAAAGAGCTGGACACGACTGAGCGACTGAACTGAACTGACCTAAACTTAATCTTGGTTATATGATTTAATTCTTATTACTGAACTTTGCATTTTCTACTTCTGCAATCTCTATATGAGATATAAAAACCCAACCACACCAGAATCCCCATACAAGAAGAGTAGCTTTCAAAGAAGTCTGTGCATATTCCTTTAAAAAATCTAGAAAAGACTGCTGATTTTCCTCCAGTATCTTTTATTTCCTTATTCCTCACTAAAAGGATCCCAGAATACAGGATGCCAGAATAAAGACTATGCTTCCCAGCCTCCTTGCAGCTGCATTTGCCTGTTTGACTAGGTTTGGGCCAAAAAGGTAAGAGAATATGTAATGTTCAACTACTGAGAAGTGTTGCCAGAGGTAAGGGTCTTGTTTTCTCTTTTTCTTTTCTCCATGCTGTGTTGGACTGTTGAGAGACTGCAGCAGATGGCTTTGACTGGAGGATGGTGAGACAGCTCAATAAAGGCTGATGCTTTAGAGGTATCTGAGCAACAAGGCTGGTTAAGGGGTCCTTTCTTTGTACCCTTACACAACAACAACAATTTGACATCCATACATGGACAAAAGTGCTTTTGAGGGAGCAGCGTATTACAGCAATATACCAAGGGATCCAGATATCTTGCTGACATGTGCTCTGGGGAATATATAGACCCTAGTTCTGCCTATAGACTGCAGTGACCCAGAAACCTGCTCCAGTTCTAGTACTTGGGTGTAGTCTGGAAAACCCTGGAAAACACACTCTGAGTTCACCCAGACAAAAAGGCCTTTATGAAAGTCCAGATTTACAGCAAAGAAGCTCCAGCACTTCACTGGAGTACACACACACACACACACACACACACACACACACATACACACACATATATGTGGGCTGGGATGCACTGAAGAGGGTTAGAAGAACAATTTAACTTTACTTGCACTACCCTTCCTTCAAGACAGCATAGCTAAGTGAGAAATCTTCTTGGACCATGATTTCTTCTAGGGGGGGAAAGTGAGAGTGTATAAATAAGTGCCCAGCTTTCCAGCTGTGCAGGGTGCTGCTAAAGCATCCCATTTCTTTCACACTCTATCCTCAGTACTGAAAAGGGAGCTTCATGACTAAGGGCGGGCAGGAAGAAGCTGGAGAAGGGAGAGTAGGAAGAGGGTTATGGAGCCTCCCCCAAAAGTATTTGAAAGATGCAGATCCTACTAACTGTCTCATCAGGAAGCCTGACCATGAGCCACTGTGATGGCAAAGGCTTGCTTTTCCTAACTGCCCTTGAGTTAGAGCAGTTATTTCACTAAGAACTGAAACTAAGAAACCTTGATTATAGCTTTGAAATTCACACCAAATAGACATATTAAATGGGTTCATTTTTAGTGAGCTATGATGTCAGGACGTGATTATCACTCAAGAAGAACCAAATCCATGTGAATCAAGATAAAAACCAGATGGGAAATTTTACTGACACTAGATAATATAGACGAAGGTTCGTCTAGTCAAGGCTATGGTTTTTCCTGTGGTCATGTATGGATGTGAGAGTTGGACTGTGAAGAAGGCTGAGCACCAAAGAATTGATGCTTTTGAACTGTGGTGTTGGAGAAGACTCTTGAGAGTCCCTTGGACTGCAAGGAGATCCAACCAGTCCATTCTAAAGGAGATCAGCCCTGGATGTTCTTTGGAAGGAATGATGCTAAAGCTGAAACTCCAGTACTTTGGCCACCTCATGTGAAGAGTTGACTCACTGGAAAAGACTCTGATGCTGGGAAGGATTGAGGGCAGGAGGAGAAGGGGACGACAGAGGATGAGACGGCTGGATGGCATCATGGACTCGATGAACGTGAGTCTGAGTGAACTCCAGGAGATGGTGATGGACAGGGAGGCCTGGCATGCTGCAATTCATGGGGTCATGAAGAGTTGGACATGACTGAGCGACTGAACTGTGGGTTAAAATATTAAAATATTCCTCACATAAAAGTTTCACAAAAGAAGAATGCAACTGGAGTCGAACACATATCCTTATGAGTTTTATAAAAAATATCTGTCTTCTAACAGCTTGAAACTGTGCCAGTGGGTAAAAATCTTAAACATGAGATAAATTGCATTTACGTTTGTAGGTCTAATGGCAGGGTTTTGAAAACTGACAGCAATCTATTTACATTGCGAATTAGTATAGGCTTATATTATACACTGATATGTTAAGCAATTTTTGTGGTCAGCCAAAAATTGTGAAAATTGATTCCATCTCAACCAAAAGATGCAGTTGCTCCAGTCATCTCTATGTCTTCAACTGAGCTTCTGAGTTGAAAGTTTCTTAAAAGTAATCCTGAAAAATATCATAGTCCCTCTGTTAATTTTTTCTGTACAATAATCTTTCTCCAAATTTGGTAGCTTAAAACATCATTTGTTTTACTTCATAACTCTGTTTGTCACTGATTGAGACTGGGTTCACTCAGACAGCTCTATTGCTGGTCTTGGCAGCTCTCAAGCAACTGAGTTTAAGTGATAAGTCAGCTGTTTGTTAGATCTGGTTGGGGGTGTTGCTTGACTGGGATAAACAGCAATTCTGGGTGGTTTCTGATCATCTAGAAGGCAAACCTGGGATTCTCCACAGGAGTCTCAGGGTTCTAAAATTCAATGAGATAGCACAAATGCCCCAGTGCATCATAACATTTTAAGTCTATAATTGTGTCTCATTTGCTACATCCCATTAACAAACTCTTCTTCATAGATCACAGCCTGTCAATAAACTAAGATCATGGCATCTGGTCCCATCACTTCATGGTAAATAGAAAGGGAAAAAGTGGCAACAAGTGACAGATTTTATTTTCTTGAGCTCCAAAATCACTGCAGATGGTGACTGCAACCACGAAATTAAAAGACACTTGCTCCTTGGAAGGAAAACTACGTCAAACCTAGACTGTGTACTAAAAAGCAGAAGCATCACTTTGCTGACAAAAGTCTCTATAGTCGAAGCTATGGTTTTTCCCAGTAGTCATGTACAGATGTGAGACCTGGACCATAAAGAAGGCTGAGTGCCGAAGAATTGATGCTTTCACATGGTGGTTCTGGAGAAGACTCTTGAGTGTCCCGTAAACTGCAAGATCAAACCAGCCAATCCTAAAGAAAATCAACCCTGAATATTCATTGGAGGACTGATGCTGAAGCTGAAGCTTCAATACTTTGGTCATCTGATGTGAAGACTTGACTCATTGGAAAAGATTGTGATGAAAGACTGAAGGCAAAAGGAGAGGAAGGAGGCAGCATCATTGACTCAATGGACTTGAGTTTGACGAAACTTCAGGGAATAGTGGAGGACATCTGGTATGTTGCAGTCCATGGGGTGGTAAAGAGTCAGACTCAGTTTAGTCTGAACAACAACATTGACAGTAAGTCACAGAGTCAAATCAGATTTAAGAACGCAGAGATAAATGTCACCTACTAAGGAAAGGTGTCTGTTTCTAATTGTTGTTTATGTGTTTAGAGTTCTATTATTTTTCTGGGCTCCAAAATCACAGCAGATGGTGATTGCAGCCATGAAATTAAAAGACGCTTACTCCTTGGAAGGAAAGTTATGACCAACCTAGACAGCATATTCAAAAGCAAAGACATTACTTTGCCAACAAAGGTCCGTCTAGTCAAGGCTATGGTTTTTCCTGCGGTCATGTATGGATGTGAAAGTTGGACTGTGAAGAAAGGTGAGCACCGAAGAATTGATGCTTTTGAACTGTGGTGTTGGAGGAGACTCTTGAGAGTCCCTTGGACTACAAGGAGATACAACCAGTCCATTCTAAAGATCAGTCCTGGGTGTTCTTTGGAAAGAATGATGCTAAAGCTGAAACTCCAGTACTTTGGCCACCTCATGTGAAGAGTTGACTCATTGGAAAAGACTCTGATGCTGGGAGGGATTGGGGGCAGGAGAAGAAGGGGACAACAGAGGATGAGATGGCTGGATGGCATCACCAACTCGATGGACGTGCATTTGTGTGAACTCTGGGAGTTGGTGATAGACAGGGAGGCTTGGCGTGCTGCAGTTCATGGGGTCACAAAGAGTCAGACACGACTGAGTGACTGAACTGAACTGATGGTGTTGTTTTGATTCTTAGCTTGTGTTCTTACTCTTCTTTCTCTTTCCTTCTCATTGTTATTTTTATCATCTCAGCTCTGACTAGATTTCTTAAGTGTCTTGTAGAGCTGTCACAATCCAGTTTGTTTGTTTCCTAGATTTGTTTTCTCTGGCCTGCTGTTTTTCTTCTTTCTGATTTTTCTGTATTGTGTTTGCCTTCCTCTCATCTTGGATCTTTCCTGTAGCTCAAAAGTAAAGAATCTGCCTGCAGTGCAGGAGACCCGAGTTCCATCCCTGGGTTGGAAAGATCTTCTGGAGAAGGGAATGGCAATCCACCCCAGTATTCTTGACTGCAACTCCATGGACTTATAAAATCTGTGGAATTCACTAGACCAGAATACTGGAGTGGGTGGCCTTTCCCTTCTCCAGGGATCTTCCCAATCCAAGGATTGAACCCAGGTCTCCTGAACTGTAGGAGGATTCTTTACCAGCTGAGCCACAAGGAAAGCCCCTCATGATTGAAAGTGGCTATTATACCTTCAAACACTGTATTTAAGACAGAAAGGAAATAAATAAAGCTCTGGTGATGTAAGTGAAAAAAAAAGTTCTCCTCAACCTTCTTAGGGTCTTTGGATGGGTCTGAAAATCAAACTGACAAAGACAGATTATCAAGAGAAAAGCAAACAGGTTTATTTAATATACATTTTATATGACATAGGAGGCTTTTTAAGGAAAGGAAGACTGGAAGAAACAACTAAACCTGAGTGTTTTTATTCTAGTTTTGGTGAAGATTCGATAGCCATGTAGAAACATGGTTGAACAACATGTAGGAGGTAAATGTAATAAGCAGGGGAGCTCAGCTAGATCTATTTGTTTGGATTCTTTTGGCTTAATTTTGTCTTCAGAGATAAAGATGTTGCTTTCCAGCAAGTATAGGGAGGGCATCTCTCTCCTGAGGATTTCTGATCTGTTTCATGGAGAGAGGTGGGAGGAAGGTCAGAGTGACCTTCTTGCTTCTGCTACTTTCTTAAACTCCTTCAGCTTAAAATATTTAGTGTGTGAAGGTACCATATTTGGGGATATTGTGTTCTGACCATCATCATCAGTCATATCTCTACTCTTATATCAGAAATGCAAAAGTTTGCACCAGACTTTTCCAATAGATTTCACTCATATCTTTGGCTAAAGCTGGGTCACACAGACTCCACTGCTGTACAAAAATCTGGGAAATTAAGAGGATGAAATTTTTATGTTTGGCTTGAAACAATGAATATTCCTCTCCTAAACTTGGCAAATGGCTGTCCTTAATCATGACCAAAAAGATTCTGTTAGTAAAGAGGGGTAAGTAACATCTGTTGTATTATACCATAATATGCTTAGTTCTGAGACTCCTTCTGGTGGCTCAGAGGTTAAAGTGTCTGCCTGCAATGCAGGAGACCTGGGTTCGATCCCTGGGTTGGGAAGATTCCCTGGAGAAGGAAATGGCAACCCGCTCCAGTATTCTTGCCTGGAGAATCCCATGGGCAGAGGAGCCTGGTGGGCTACAGTCCATGGGGTCGCAAAGTGTCGGACACGACTGAGCGACTTCACTTTCACTATGCTTAGTTCTGACTCTGCCTATATTTATGTTATTTTTCCAGAATACAATGCCTTTCCTTATCTTCATTACTCTATAAAGGCAGGCCAAAATACCAATTCAGTTAGGAGGTCTTCCTAGGTAGCCTGTTCCTGGTCCTCTTTCTGACCCATATCACATAACATTGCCATTAATTACGTTCTATCTTCAATTGCTTGCTAATTATTGTATGTATAAATTTTCTCTCCTGGTGGCTCAGACAGCAAAGGGTCTGTCTACAATATGACAGATGGGGGTTCGATCCCTGGGTTGGGAAGATTCCCTGGAGAAGGAAATGGCAACCCACTCTAGTACTCTTGCCTTGAAAATCCCATGGATGGAGGACCTTGGTGCAGGCTACTATCTATGGTATTGCAAAGAGTCAGGCACGACTGAGTGACTTCACTTTCTTTGAATGAAAATGTAAATATTGTTAAGGCAGCTAAAGACTGTAGATTATACTTTTATATTATCTTTAGGAAGTCAGGAAACACCTGGAGTAACCGGCAAATTTGCTTGGAGTACAGAATGAAACAGGACAAAGGCTAATAGAGTTCTGCCAAGAGAACACACTGGTCATAACAAACATACTCTTTCAACAACACGAGAAGACTCTACACATGGACATCACCAGATGGTCGACACCAAAATCAGATTGATTATATTCTTTACAGCCAAAGATGGAGAAGCTCTATACAGTCAGCAAAAACAAGACCCAGAGCTGACTGTGGCTCAGATCATGAAGTCATTGCCAAATTCAGACTGAAATTGAAGAAAGTGGAGAAAACCACTAGACCACTCAGGTATGACCTTCATCAAATCCCTTAGGACTATACAGTGGAAGTGAGAAATAGATTTAAGGGGCTAGATCTGATAGACAGAGTGCTCGATGAACTATAGATGGAGGTTTGTGACATTGTACAGGAGACAGGATCAAGACCATCCCCAAGAAAAAGAAATGCAAAAAAGCAAAATGGCTGTTTCAGGGGGCCTTACAAATAGCTGTGCAAAGAAGGAAAGTGAAAAGCGAAGGAGAAAAGGAAAGATATAAGCATCTGAAGGCAGAGTTCCAAAGAATAGCAAGGAGAGATAAGAAAGCCGTCTTCAACAATCAATGCAAATAAATAGAGGAAAAGAACAGAATGGGAAAGACTAGAGATCTTTTCAAGAAAATTAGAGATAGCAAGGGAACATTTGATGCAAAGATGGGCACAATAAAGGAAAAAAATGGTAGGGACCTAACAGAAGCAGAAGATATTAGGAAGAGGTGTCAAGAATATACAAAAGAAATATACAAAAAAGATCTTCACAACCCAGATAATCACGATGGTGTGATCACTCACCCAGACCTAGACATCTTGGAAAATGAAGTCAAGTGGGCCTTAGAAGGCATCACTATGAACAAAGCTAGTGGAGGTGATGAAGTACCAGTTGAGCTATTTCAAATCCTGAAAGATGATGCTATAAAAGTGCGGCACTCAATATGCCAGCAAATTTGGAAAACTCAGTAGTGGCCACAGGACTGGAAAAGATCAGTTTTCATTCAATCCTAAAGAAAGGCAATGTCAAAGAATGCTCAAACTACCTCACAGTTGCACTCATCTCATATGCTAGTAAAGTAATGCTTAAAATTCTCCAAGCCAGGCTTTAGCAATACGTGAACCATGAACTTCCAGATGTTCAAGCTGGTTTTAGAAAAGGCAGAGGAACCAGAGATCAAATTGTCAACATCTGCTGGATCATAGAAAAAGCAAGAGAGTTCCAGAAAAACATCTATTTCTGCTTTATTGATGATGCCAAAGTCTTTGACTGTGTGGATCATAATAAACTGGAAAATTCTTCAAGAGATGGGAATACCAGACTACCTGACCTGCCTCTTGAGAAATCTGTATGCAGGTCAGGAAGCACCAGTTAGAACTGGACATGGAACAACAAACTGGTTCCAAATAGGAAAAGGAGTATGTCAAGGCTGTATATTGTCACCCTGCTTATTTAACTTGTATGCAGAGTACATCATGAGAAACGCTGGGCTGGGTGGATCACAAGTTGGAATCAAGACTGTTGGGAGAAATACCAATAACCTCAGATATGCAGGTAACACCACCCTTATGGCAGAAAGTGAAGAAAAACTAAAGAGCCTCTTGTTGAAAGTGAAAGAGGAGAGTGAAAAAGTTGACTTAAAGCTCAACATTCAGAAAACTAAGATCATGGCATCTGGTCCCATCACTTCATGGCAGATAGATGGGGAAACAGTGGAAAGAGTGTCAGACTTTATTTTTCTGGGCTCCCAAATCACTGCAGGTGGTGATTGCAGCCATGAAATTAAAAGACACTTCTTGGAAGAAAAGTTATGACCAACCTAGATAGCACATTCAAAAACAGAGACATTGCTTTGCCAGCAAAGTCTGTCTAGTCAAGGCTATGGTTTTCCCTGTGGTCATGTATGGATGTGAGAGGTGGACTATGAAGAAAGCCGAGCAATTAAGAATTGATGCTTTTGAACTGTGGTGTTTGTGAAGACTCCTGAGAGTCCCTTCGACTGCAAGGAGATCCAATCAATCCATCCTAAAAGAGATCGGTCCTGGGTTTTCATTGGAAGGACTAATGTTGAAGCTGAAACTCCAATACTTTGTCCACCTGATACAAAGAAATGACTCATTTGAAAATACCCTAATCCTGGGAAAGATTGAGGGCAGGAGGAGAAGGGGACGACAGAGTATGAGATGGTTGGATGGCATCACTAACTTGATGGACATGGGTTTGGGTCAACTCCAGGAGTTGGTGATGGACAAGGAGGCCTGGCATGCTGTGGTTCATGCAGTCGCAAAGAGTTGAATATGACTGAGTGACTGAACTGAACTGAACTGAATGCCCAGAAAACTATCGGGCACATATGTTAATCAAAAATTATTGATTATTATTCCATTGCAATTTCACTTCACAAATGTTTAGACATGGAGTTGATTAGCCCATGTCTCTTTCACTTTCTTTATGCAGTGATTTGAAAAAAGGATCTTTAGTAAGCGTGGTGAATATTTATTGCCCATCTTTACTCTTAAGCACAGAAAATCCATCTTTCTTCCTAGCAGGTTTGGATGGCACTCTCTCTCCCTAGCTGATTCCTGGAAGAAATTCAAATTCAAGGCACAGACAAATATCCCTTGGCCTTGATTATTAATACAAAATTAACAGCTGACCCAAGCCAACAAGATTCAATTAGGATATTTATGATCAAAGTATTAGGATAGAGAAGCATTTTCTGCCTTTGGAGTCATGGAATTCCATGAAATAGGCCTAAAACTTTTCTCCATGGAAAAATTTTATGCCTTCAGGACCTAACGATTTTTTTCTCAGTCTTCACCATTCTTGCTGCTGCTGCTGCTGCTGCTAAGTTGCTTCAGTCATGTCTGACTCTGTGCGACCCCAGAGATGGCAGCCCACCAGGCTCCCCCGTCCCTGGGATTCTCCAGACAAGAACACTGGAGTGGGTTGCCATCTCCCTCCACAATGCACGAAAGTGAAAAGTGAAAGTGAAGTCGCCCAGTCTTGTCAACCCTCAGCGATCCCATGGACTGCAGCCTTCCAGGCTCCTCCGTCCATGGGATCTTCCAGGCAAGAGTGCTGGAGTGCGGTGCCATCACCATTCTTAGTAGATTAGAATAAAGCTAATCCAGAGAAGTGCAGAGCCAAGGGAGGGAAAGAAAAAAATGATTCTCAATAATACCATCTGAATTCCAGGATCAAGTCATCCCTGAAATCTGAATATTTCGGTTGAGTAATACATTTCCTTTTGACAACTAATTCCCATTTAACAGTAAATCCCTTTTGTCTTAGACAACTTTCAGTTGTATTTCTGTCACTTGCAATTGATCATGACATTTTGATTGATGTCCTTCACTCTTTGCTCTAGCCTCTTATTGGTACAGGCAGCTCAACATAGCCTGACAGGATGGAAGCAGCCTTTTCCTCATAGTCAAAAACTTATCCTAATTCAGTCTCTGCCACTTTCTAGCTCTGGGGTCTTACACCAATGTGTGGATTGCGGTTGCCAACTTGGCACTACCATACATTTTCCAGAAATCCTATCCCCACATGATTCTGAGTTAGAGTTGACCAATAAACGAATTTGCATGAGATTTGGAAGCTAAAAGTAAAAAAAGAAGATATTAGTCTTGGGAAGCCATGGTAGTGAGATATATCAGCCATGGGACAGGTGCAAAGGTCCCCGCTGGGACCCAGCTGGTCGATGCTCTCCTCCTGCTCCGTGTGTAACCTGTCTTTGTGACTGCTGGCTCTACCAGCCCACCATGGCCCCAAACCCACCATTACATGCTTGACAGTGAGATTAAAGATGAGCCCAACTTCTCAACTGTTCCTGTAAGCTTTCATTTATTTTCCTAAGCCAGTGTTTCATTTGGATCTGGTTATTAATTGTATCTCTGACCTCTATTTCCCTCTACCAGATCTGCACTTAAATACCTCTCCCCACATTCCTGTAATTTCTACAGTAATTCCCTATTCACAAAGTCCTTGTAGTGATTCTGTTTTCTTTGCAGACCCAGTATAATAAGGCCAGTTATTTACTCTCTTAACCTTAGACGCTTTGCTCATAAAAAGTGGGTTGTCCTGTCTGACTCTTGCTTCTATAGTGATACTCTGGTAATAATGGGCCTGGGGTGGAAACTGTATATGTATAGCATTATTGTAGGCTGACTGCTGATCCTTGGAAGCAAGGGCCTTGGCTCCAACATGTAGGACTTTGCTACCTTTCTTTCTTGTAGAGACAAACCCTCAAAAGACAAGAGTATTTTCTAATCTCAAAAACAAGTGTATACCTTAGAAATTAAAAAAAAAAAGGCAATTGCAATTGAAATTTCAACTTAAAAATATGCTTATTTCTTGATCCTCTAATTTTTTTTTCTCCCTTCCATTCTAGAAAGAATATTGAAGGTTGCTGATTAATCATTAACATTAAAATATTAGATGTAACATTAAAATATTTCCCTCATTGTTCTCATACAGATCCCACAACTCCACCTCTTTCCACTGAGAACCTGTATGATTCCATACCTATTCTTTGAGTGGAAAATATGAAAGGAATGAATTGTCAAATACGCCAGCCAGATAAATAACTACTTTAAATGTTTTCAGAGATTTAGCTAGAGATTCAGTCTTGTCCTTTTTATACGTACAAAATCCTCCTGTATGTTGATTGAAGACGACCCACATATATATATGTGTGTGTGTGTGTGTGTGTGTGTGTATATTTAAATTTAAAATTTCAAATACATCCTTAAAAATATATGCAAGCTACTACGCAGTTTTGTTCTTAAACAGAACTCTTGCATTGGTTGAAAACTCAAACTGAACAGAGGGGTGATGGAGAAGATGTATTTTCACTTGAGAACTGATGTTCTGAGGCAAGCCCCTCTTTTGGCTTGTAAAAAAGTGTAAAAAGTGGGCGTTCTCCAGTGAATGCTCCCTTCCTACAAAGTGATTTCCATCAATGTATAATTAAAAGTGGATTTCCTTTTCCTTTTTGGTAGGAGGGAGGGGCTGGTAAACCTGGTTAAAGAAGGGAGAACAAAGAGAACTTTCATGAATTCCCCGGCAACAGTCTATCAGTTACAATTCCTAGAGTTCGAATAGCTGCACCATTCTAAAGAAGTTCAGGAATAAAAAACGTCAAGCAGGGGGTCCAAGCAAAATTCAACCCGCATGCCAACTAAGGGAAAGAAAGAAAAAGGCAGGGGGAAAAACCTATCTTTTGTTGTAAAAAGAACTAATGAAGCTGCTGTTAGAACGGTCCACTGTGACCCAACAAGGCTGTACACCCACACACATTGTTCAAGCGCCAGTCATCCTCTGTAATAGGAAAAGGAAGTGCTGTGGTTTCAAGGAGGTGGTGGCGCATACTGCCTTTGGAGTTTAACTTGGGAAATCTCAGTGAGGGCACACTTTGGCCTGTATTAGCTCCCAGAAGTTAGTGCAAAAATGCCTAAGGTTGTCTACTCCAGTCTTAAAGAAGAGATGGACTGGTGGGGGGTAAAATCCCATTGTCATTATAAATTGCTAATTAAATAATTATCAATTAGTTGGCAGACAGAACTCATTCCAATGTATTCCTTAGAGAGCTGTTAATAAAGAAAAACAGTCATTTTGGCTTTTTTCCCTATACAATATTCTTGCCTAGAGGTGCTACATAGAGATAACGTGATATATTCTATGTTGGCTGTTTCACATAGACCATTATACATTATTGATCAAAGATAAACACCAATTATGGCAAGCAAACATGAATTTCCATTATTCTAGTTATGTGGCATTAATTTTACTATATTAACTCATCGACTGGGTCATTTTTCAATGAACAGACAATAGACTATTTATTTGCTAGCAAAGAAAAAAAAATTCCAACACCGAATTTTCCAAGCTACTTTATAGAAACTATTTGGGAAAACAAAATGTCAACTGATATTAATTTTAAAATAAAGATTGTCTCTGCATTTTTAATTGCAAAAGTGTTTTATTTAAAACTCTAGGAATAGTCATTCACTAATTATAAACATAATTAAAAAATAATCATTTTAAAATGTAATTAAGAGAAAAAACATTTTTACATTTAAATATAAAGAAACTTGTAGCTCAATCCATTAAAATCATTGGCATAAACATAGATCCTTTCTCTCTTTGTAGAGAGATGCAAAGTTCTGAACCTCTCAATCTATCTTTTCTATTAACTATGAATTTGAGAAAGGTGGCAAATTTCCCAAAAACTTTAGAAAATTCAGTAGCCTGTTAAAAACAACTAATAAGTAAATTTATTTCAGTAGCTATGGAGGAAAAAGTTTTTCTTTGTACTGTGATATTTTCCACTGCAAATCTGCATAAAGTTCCATTTTGTTATGAAAATAACAATATTTTAAGTTACTTATTTACAGGTGGTAGCCATCTTGATTACACAAACTCAGCCCTTATTATTATTTCAATTAATTAGGTCACAATAGAGGAAAACAAGGTATCTCTTGTCACAGCCTGATGCCCCTTCTAGACTTTTGGGGACTTGGAATCAATTGACTTCTCAAAATCTTAAAAGATCTTCATTATGGCAAGGTCCATAATTTGATTTACTTTAAGGAATACTTAATGGTTAAACGTCGTACTGTGTTATATTATTGAATTCTTGTTCATGGTTCAGGATTGATCCACTCCAGCTTTCAGCAGGGAGCAGTTTTCTGGTGAGGCTCAGCAGGACTCCCAATCAATAGGGTTAATAGATGTGGGACCAGGCAGTCAGAGGTGACAGGGCTGGCAGATCCAATGCCAATGAAAACAGGTTCTGATGTCACTTTTACGCGGGCAACAATGTCATCCTAATTACCTAGAGCATACAGTTGTTATGTGTTAACAGGACTGTGAATGACCCATCAATCTGAATTATTTTAAGGAAAGTAGTTCAATTTTTTTTAGCCCTTCTTATATTACTAGTCTCCATGATTTCTGAGATATCACTTGCTACCGTAATGTAGAAAACAGTACTGTTCAGCTCTTCCTTGGTATTTCAGTACCCCCAACAACAGATTAAAGCTACATAAAATGTTAGCCCCCCCCAAATTAGAGGGTATTTTGTGTAAAAAATGTTCATTTTCTAAAAGATACGTTACTAAAGAAGGGGTTTCTAAACAGCAAAATTGAAAGAGGCAACTCAAGCTAGAAAAAATATATTTTTATCTAGTAGTCTATATAAAGCAACATGAAATATAAACTAGTTAAGCAAGGAGTGGCCCAAGTTTTGTTCTACTGTACTCTTAGGTCTTCTCTTTATGGAAGCCACTAGAAAGGCAGCTGTTGCTGCTACTGCTAAGTTGCTTCAGTCGTGTCCGACTCTGTGCAACCCCATAGACGGCAGCCCACCAGGCTCCCACGTCCCTGGGATTCCTCAGGCAAGAACACTGGAGTGGGTTGCCATTTCCTTCTCCAAGAAAGGCAGCAGTCCCTCCCAAAGTCTATCAAATGTTCCTTTTATAGACATCACACTGGACTCAAGCAACTGAGTCCAGAGCAATAGATTGAGCTCTTACAAATGCTTCAAATAAATATATTGCATGCATGCTCTGTTGTTAAGTCATGTCTAGCTCTTTTGTGATCCCATTGGCTGTAGTCCGCCAGGCTCCTCTCTCTATGGGATTTCTCACGCAAGAATATCTGGGAATGGGTTACCATTTCCTTCTCCAAGGGATCTTACTGACCCAGGAATCAAATCCACATCTTCTGCATTGGCAGGTAAGTTCTGTATCACTGAGTTACCAGGGAAGCCCACTTACTAAGCAGTAATTTGGAAAATTTGCCCATCCTTGGGGAAAAAGCTTGATTATGTACATTATTTCAAATATCAATGCCAATTTTACTGTACAGAATGATCATCTTTGCCATCATATCCTTCACAGAAGGATCTATTTGACTATTTTCTCTTTTACAAATTTTATTTATTTATTTTTGAAGAAAAGAAACCAAATCTAACAAACAATCTAGTCTTTAATACCCTAAGAATTTCCTTGGTGAACTCTGTGGGGTTCATATATCAATTTTGGATGTATAAAAATTTACATTTCATCTTTGACTGATTTGCTATATTCTTAAAGGAAAGATTTATAACAGCTAAACCTAGAAACAAGCAGACAATAATTATTTATATAATTATTATTATTTATAACAATTCTGTCCAGACCAATTGTGCTGGTGGAGACAGAATGGCCATTGGCACAGTGAAGCCACAGACTGAATTACAGTATTCTCTTTATTGTCTTTCATACTCATTAAACCTACTACATAGTAAACCATATTAGGTTAACTTGAAAAAGTCTCAGATCTAAAAGAAATTAGTTATTTTTTAATTGCACTGGGAAATTCTCTGTTAATTGGTTGTAATCAAGTAGTATTGATCATTAACTCTTTATTTTATGATGAGGTTGTTAATGATGATCATGGTGATGATAATAATGTAACATGCACACAGAATGATGGAAATGTGTCCTGTTCATTTTAAGAGGGTTTGTCTTTTGCCAAGTGTATATTGCTTTACATGGTAGTCTTGCAGCAGTCAAGAAAAAGACAGGAACAAACATTTTAGGCATACATGTAGACTCAAAGGAGGATTAATCTTAGATTAACTTTTCCATTGTCATGTTTGAAGTGTTGGCCAAGCTTGTCTAGAAATTAAAATTGTTTGTTGAGGATAAATACCATTATTTTAATTTTTCCAATAGGTATTATTCTTATCTTTTAGGAGTAAGGCAGGTCTTTTGCCAGTTTTACATTTTAAAAAAATGTCTAATTTGAATACATTAACATATTTTGTCATCAAAAATTAATTCTAGAAAAGGAACCATAACCAGGAAAGCAATTTAACTGTATATTTTACCAGAAAAGAGAGAGAAGAAAAACTTTGTCATTCTCTGGGCAGCTCAGCTAATTTGATGTGCTTTGATGTAAATATGGGGGTTGCTTTAATTTCAATACATATTTTTTCACTTAATAAGGGAAACAAAAGAAACTTTCAACCAGCAACTCCAGTTTGTTATCTCAGAATGTTTTGGCTTCTCAAATGTGAGAACATGATTGTTTTTATTTCCAGGAGGAGATAATAACATTGAAGCAATAAAAAAGAGTCAAGGCAGCTTGCACAGCACAGGAAGTTCACAGCCAGAGACTTAATTTCTCACACAATGTGCTGTGCAATGGGCCCATTAACATAGATGAATAGGCTCTTTAAAGGTTTTTTTTTCTTCCTCTTCTTCTTCCAGATATGCAGCTGCCGCTGAATGGTGATATGTTAATAAGGTACTCACTTGCCTATTCTTCAGGTACTCTGGCATTCTCTACCTAGGTAATCTCCATATAGGAAAAGCTATTAGGGGGTTGTATCTGCTACCACACCTTCAATTATATTAACACCTGCACTGATAATCCAGTAAGGTAAGCTAGTAGGGGGCCTATGGCCTTAGTCCACCCCTTTTCTCCCTACAAAGTTACATCTGAAGGGTGGAAAAAAAGGAAGGAGTAGAAGGAGAAAAAAAAAAAAAAGGAAAGTCACTTTTATTACACATCAGTGGGAACCTTCTGAAAAAGCTTTCATTCCTAGGAAATTGTTATTTCTTCAAACAGCTGACAGCCTGCAGAGGAAACTCTTAATGGAAACCCAGCTCCTGCATTGTTATGCAGGGCCCTCATGTAGATTAAGGGGGGTGGATTAAGTTAGCTTCCAAAGGGTCTATTGTGTGTAGCATTAATTTGCAGGGCTCTTGATATTTGAGTTTGAAGGTTTATAACCTCAGTGTTTACTTAGATGAACTACATCCTAGGTTTGTTTATTTCCGTCTGCAGTCTCTTATTTCCTAGTAAATGTTACATTTATATTTGTTAACAGCAAGAATGTTGTTATAAATCCCAAAGAAATAATTACACATGGTTATTCATTCATTTTAAAGCCTCAATCCTGGTCCTCCTAGGTCACTTTTCACAGTTATGTTATAGAAGATTATACAGATAGATTCATTTCTCAAGAATGTTTATGACATCCAGTTAAATAGCAAAGTAAAGACTATATAGTTAGGAATGAAAGCTTAATTATTCCTCTCCCACGTGATCACTGTCTGTGAAATTAACATAACTGCCCCTTGTTTCTTTTGTATAGCAATATTATAAATACATAGCACCCCCAAAGCTGTGCCATTTTCTTCCAAATGAACAAATTTACTATAGAATTGATCATAACTTTTTTTTTGTAACTGTTTGGATGATTACTTTGTAAAGAGTAGTTTCCAAGTTTGAATATTTCTTAATGTTTTCAAATCACTACTTGCAGGCAAATTTGATGTTTTAGACATAGGAACCCTGCAAAAGTCTCATCTTCCAAGATTAAATTGCAAATGTCTATTCACAAACTTGTTCAACACCACCCCTAATCTCACTCCCTCCTTCTCCTCACCCCACCCATATTGTATAGGCGGTTGCTAACATGATTTAAAATTCAATATGAATGGCTAGGGGGAAAAAAGACATGCCCATTGGAACTTACTCTGCTCTTAATCTGGATTTAGGGACTCTATTGAATAGAAGTACATTATGCTTGAACAACTGAAGTTTCTATTATTTTTAAACCTTTTTTTACAGAAAACAACACCAACAGCATATTGAATATTTTATTGCACATTTTCTGCTTATGGTTAGTATTTTCAAGGTCTAACAGATAATTTAAAGTGTCACTATTCATGGAATTATCCATGTTAGCATTTATAGTTAATAGGTCTTGTGATATAGTGGTGAGATCATTTATTTTCTTAAATATCAGAGATTAGGACCTTTGTTCCAGCTCCAAGTACCTTGAGTGGTTCTCTGAACTTCTTTGAAGTCTTACTTTTTCATCTGTAAAAATCAGAGTGAGAGTCTGATATGTAAGGTAATGAAGTTCTATGATTCTCACCAAAATATACTACTTCTTAGGGACTTCCAATAAATTTGATATACCTGGACCTTTCCTACTAGCAATAATTAGGTTTGCTAATCTATCCTTATTTCCTAGTAAGGTATATTTAATATTGCTGTTTATAGCTCTCACTATATATATTTTTTTTACCTTTTTTAAAAAAAAATTTCAAGGGAAAACTGTCGATTAGGAAACTGTTGTTAGGAAAACTCTGACAGATGCCGTTGAGAACATACTGGCTTATAGTAGTGAAACTTTGAAGTAAACTTTTAAGCTCTGATTACTCTTAGCCTGGTAAGTAATCATGAAAGATGGATCTTATTACTATCGGCTTGTTGGTTTTGTTTTCATCACGCAGTTCTTCAGGCTGTTCCTATGTGTCTTAAAAGGCAATCTGTCCAAAAATAGAATTTGTTGATTCAGCAGATGTTTTTTGAACACCTCTCATACGCCACACATTGTGCTACGTATAAAGGATAGAGTTATGTAAAGAAAGAAATGGCCTGTGCCCTTGGCAGGATTATTTTGGGAGCAGTGCCTGTCATACTGTAGACCCAAATTGCTTTATTGAATGAATGAAGGTATCTATGTTTGTACAAATGAATGAATAAAGCTTACCTTTAATGAATTTAGGTTTTTCCTAAGGCTGATAAGATGTATAGGTTCAGTTCAGCTCATTTTACCAGTAATTTATTGAGTATTTTCTATCTGCCAGACATTAGGTTTAGTCTTGTGAATTTTTATTCAAGAAATTAAATACCAGTAAAAGTTGACATAGCAACATGAGAGCCTTATATGGACTATATTCAAATACTTACCAATAGATACAAATTCCACACACTATGATGTATGCTGAAGTGCTGGCTTATGAATGTTTCATTTAGTTCATATTTTATCTTGATCTTATACACAAAGTTATTATTAGTGTGGGGGAAACAGTAACAAGAAAATATTCAGACCTCAAAGACTGTTCATAAACTGGATCAATGACTGACTGGTTCAGTACATGGTGCTGAGAGAAGTGGAAGTCAGTTTTCAGTTACTGTGTAGTGATGATAAGGATGATAAAAGATGATGACACTATCAGCTATCTTTTATGCCGGACTTACTAAACACCAAACTTTGACATAAATGCTTTATGTGTATTACCTGATTGAATTTTCCTGATAGCCCTTGGAGGTTTGGGCATTATTATCCCCATTTGACAGATAAAGAAACTGAGGTTGAGAAAAATGAAGTTACCTGCCTAAGCCATAATGGTGCAAATGGTAGAGCTAAAGTTCAAAGTCAAATTTCTCTTACTTCCCAGTCTCTCTTCTTAATTACTGCATTACTGTTATCTTATCTTTGTGGTCAAAACACTCTGTAGCTATTTCAGGTCTGCTAGTTGCTAACTTTGTTATTTCTGTTATTCCTCAGGAGACTGCTAGGTACCAATATTAATTGCAGCTTAGTAAAAGAACAGCTTTCAGGACTGTAATTCATCAAAGAGAATTTTATTAAGCGCTTGTCCAAAGCCTAGAAATATAACTTTCTTCATGGCAATAGCTGCAGCAAATTAGAGACTGTGAATGGAATACAAATATAAGTGTCTGCTTCTTAAAAGTATATATGTGTGTGTGTGTGTGTGTGTGTGTGTATGTACATGTTTATAATATCTTTGCAAGAATAAGATGAAGGAGGTGGCAATGTTTAAATGGTGGCTTTATGGAATTTGCAAACTGACCTGCTTTAAGAATAATACCTACATCCCATTATCATAGCAAGAAGTATGAGAGTTTCTAAATCTGAATGAAGAACATAAGGGAATACATAATTCTCTCAAAAGGCAAATATAATACAGGGAGAGGAGGATGGGAAAAAGCAGCTGCAAGCAAGCTGGAATTAAATGTCTGATCCACTATTTGACAACTGTAAAAACATATTTGATCACTGATGTCATTACTGGAAAGGCTGATATGATAAAGCAATGGGTTTGCAGACAACACAATCACTTCATGCTTCTAGAGCTGCCATTTCTTGTTTATTTTACTAATAAGAACTTGCTTTTACTGTTTACATTTACAACTGTGTGTTAATGAATTGGGATATGTACAAAGAAGACTTGGACTTAGTTTTAGTTAAAAATTTTGTTGAAGATAGTAATTTGAGTTTAGAGCTTCTTTTTCTGAAATCACAAAGAAAACTACATAGTGTTGTCAAAAGGAAGATATAAGGAGTAAATTTCTACTTAATAATTTCAGATATAAGTACATACAAACAATGAAGTAAACCTGTATATATTTTTCCCGTACATAGCAGAATTTCAAAACAAGCGTACTTTTGAATTATTGTCTCAATAGGATTTAGTTGAAAGAGAAGGTGATTTGGTGCCTGATGGTTCTAGGAACAAATACTTGCTATCACAGTTATTGTGTGGCCCTAAGGCAGTACTTTAATCCTTAGGCCTCTGTCTTCCCTTGTATCAGATGGAGATAAAAACCTATCTCACAATGTTGTAGTAAGAGTTGCAAGGAAGGCAGTACTTATATTAAGAGTTGAATAAATGGTTATTACATCTTAGTGAGACCAGAAGCCTGGGAAATTAAGGCATCAAGGGAAAATGAAACAGAAGGATAAGCTATAAAGATTAAAAATGGTCAATAAAAGTGATTGAGGGAATAAAGATGGTATTGAACCAAGATAGGAAAATGTAAGACCACTCAATAGCAAAGTTTATCTATATTCTGACTCTTTTGAGTTTTGGAATGGTGTTTTCAGGGGGAAAAAGAAAAAGCACAATAAGAGAAAAAAAAAAGAAAAAAGAAAAAAAAAGCAACAATATAAAACTATAGGGAAATTAAAACCAAGAAAATTAGATGAAATATGGAACTTTTATCAAAAAGCAGTTGAGCAATGTGAAGAGAGCAATATGACAAAACAAAAACTCTGGGAAGTCTAGAATAGAAAAGAATAGAAAAACAAAGAAACATGGGAAAGACAGGAAAAAAGCAAACAGCAGAAAAGGTTGAAGTGTGAGTATGTTCAAGCTAGTGGAACACACACAACTGTACATTTAATTTTGACAGCAAAAGATACTTGAATTGAGCCTGATTTACTAAAAGAAAAAGACATACTAGTGTGAGAAAGCAATGATTTTATTTTTTTAATTCTCAAGTTAAAACAATGTATTTAAACATAATATATGTCAGTGTTTTAAAATGCATATATAATTCTGGGTTTGGGGCAGTGAGACATCACTTGATTTCACTATAAATTTATCCATCTGGATACTAGACGTGAGACATTTATTGTTTACTCATTCATCCAATCAGAGAAGATACATTTTTCAAATTGCAGTTATATCAACAGATACAGCAGAGATCTTAATTAGTTAAAAATCTTCATAAGTGTCATTTGGCTGAATGAATAAAATAACAAGAGCAACAAAAATATCTCCAGCCACAAAACAAGCCATCTAAAAATTCTCTGGGGATCTATTCCTCACTTCTATAGCAAAGTAACACATGTAACTCTACCACAAATCTAAAGGCAAATAGATGTTCCTGTTCACTTTTTCTTACAAGAAAGCATCTGCTTACAATGTTGTGTGTGTGTGTGTGTGTGTGTGTGTGTGTGTGTGTGTTTTGCTGTTATTTTTCTCTTGAATATTCCAATTCAAAAACATCACCCTATCACCTTTTTTTGCTTGTTAAATCTCTCTGTCCTTAGGGCTACATCTCTATGCACCAGAGAAACGATCTCATTAACAAAGTAGTTCTGTGTGTCCTTAATACTGAGGCCCTAGACTGCAGCTGGAGGCAGTTCTCTACTCAGCCCGCAGTGCCGAGTGACACAGACAGGCGACATCATCTGAGTACTGACTTCTACTACATCCAGACAGACTGCGAGAACCGTTTCCAGATCGTGGGAAGACGGTAGAGAACCAAAGGTAATCCTTCTGTTTCTATGTCCAGTTTTTGCAGCTATCAAAGATTTCCACCTGGAAGGAAACACTAGGGATGGGAGCAGGCTCTGTGTCAAAACTGATAAGTCAGGAAATGAATGTATCCATCAGGTAGGAAATAAAGGGCAAACACAGAAAGAGAAGAGCTTCTGATATTTTTGAAAAATGAAAATCTCATGCAAAATGAATGAAGTGGCTTTAGGATTGATAGAAAAAGGAAGGCTTTGTTACATGGGAATTAAACTGCAGGCTAGTATCTGTAAATAGGAGGAGGGGTTTTTGTCTTATTGGAATCTCCAAGTTGGAAAGGACTTTATAGATCATCAGGATATCATGAATGATCATATCTCATACTTTTCTTTTTTTTTAAAGGGGTGGCTGAAAAGTTTTGGACAAGACCTCTACAGGCAACTGGAGGCACAGTGTACCCAGGTGGTGGGGCTCGTCTGTGGCAATATATTTTCCAGTCTGTCCAATTGAATATGGCTGTAAGGGGAATAAAACCCCATGTAATCTCCAGCAGTGACAATTTAATCAGTTGTGTAAGGGGAAGAAGCAGAGTCCCCTCATTTTCATATTTGCATATTTGATTTTTGCATTGGGGAATAGAGGTTATGTGTTTCTATTACTTTCCATTTGATTTTAATATTTAACCCTTTCAGGAGCAAATTTCTTCCAGTGGTAGGAAATATTGAGTCAAGCTGGTCAAAAAATAAGATTTCATTTTTCAAATAAAGCTCTGGATGCAGCATGTCTTGTGTAACATTTTTTCCTACACAGAATCTATGTGCCGAACATGGCTTGTGTGTTCCCAGCTTCTGCACATTATGCATCCCCTCTTAACATTCAGAGATCCACCCTGAAAATGAAGGCAACTATTTGGAGAACAATACGAAATGATGAGGTAGCCCTATACGTATACCATAATGTGTCCCCTTTTTTACATTTGCATGTTTTAAAATGATAAGTCTTAATAACTGCTGCTATTCCTGAGAAAGTAGGGTTTCTAAAATACCTTATATATATAGGAATCTCTTCTTATGAGGTTATAGAAAGGCACTAGATACAGTTAAATTAGTAAAATTCCATTGTTTTAAAACTCTGTTTTACAATTGACAGAATGATGTTATTATCCATAATATGGTAACAGATTAGGGAATAGATTTTAAAATAAATAAGATGCAGGTAATTCAAAGTCATCATCAATTACCCTTGTGTGACTCCCTTGAGTATATTAAAAATCCACTCAAAATGGTTTTGGATTTGAATTGCTGGAACATAGATAGCTGTTTTTTCTTTTTTCTTTTTTAATGCATCAATTCATGTAAACCTCTGATTGTGAAAGCTCCAGAAGTATGTTGGGTAATTAAAAAAAAAAAAAAGAAAGAAAAAGCTCATATTCTACTTGCTTAATACTTTACAGGTTCTCTATAAAAATGAACTCTGAAGCCAGGCTTTCACTGCAGAGAAAAAAAATATTGATTTGATTCTATGTAATTTTGCAAAAGAGAAAAAAAAAATTTTAAAGTTCAAAAATGTTCTGTGCATTAAATTTAATCTATGTACGTATTCACACTTTGTTAGTTAAATTCTATAAGAAATTACTAAAATTGGTATTTGGAAAAGATAATCCATAGCATTTTATTAAAAAGCAGAGCAGATCATCTTTTTATGTTCATGAAAAGTGCACCAGTAGTTGTATACAGGTATATATAATCATTAGATGACAGGTATAAGATGCTTTGGGGATGAGCAGAATTCACATTAAATTCCAGCACATAATACGTTAAGTTTTGAATGTAGTCTTATTTATTTAAATCTGCATTTTGATGGTCACACTTTCAAAGAGGTAACAAATATCTGTGATCCAATGATTACCTATTCAAATTAACCCAGCTTCTTTGAATATGATCTAATGATTGAATGATTCCCCCAAACACTGTAAGTCCTTGGGGAAATATACTGATGTCCCAGCACATTTTCTCAAGGCTTGGAGAGGACTAGATCTGCCAAGGAGTTGCCTTGAAGCATGGACACTCTGCTCTACCTAAACACAAGTCCTAGGCTTTAATCACAATGGCTAGGTTCACACTAAAGCAATTAACCATATGATTGCTTTCACAGGAGCCCAACCTCATCAGTATCTTTCCTTCAGGCTAACTGACAAGACTGGGTGTAGTCAATGTAGTTAAGTGAATCTGATTACCTAAGAGGTATAAACCTCTCAATACACAAATACGGGTAGGACTATTCACCCTGAACCTAGTTTTTAGAGGTTGCCCTTTTATAATCAACCCTATAAATTAAACGATCAAGGTAAAATATTTATGAAGCAAGAGATGGCAAGTTTTATAAGGAAGATTGCGACCAAATAATAACAGTCTGCTGCCTAGATTGTGGGGTTTTGTTTCAGTTTGTTTGGTTTGATCTTTTTAGCAAGAAGTGAGTGAGCTCTCAAAATCTAAAATAAGATTTACTTTGAGAATTTGAAAGAAGTAAAAATACCCAAGAAATGTGATTTGTAATTTAATAGCAACTTTAGACAAGGATTGAAATGTGTGTGTGTGTGTACACATATATATGTATATGCCTGTGTCCTTTTTTAGACTTGTTAAATCTTGTTACTTCACTAATTATTGCTGGATTTGGTGGTATATCAAGTGTGAACTTGAAACTTTCTAGCATCCTCTTCTTGGTATCCTATTGGGAAGTTCTTGCCAGCATGACAACAGGATTTTTGGTTACTACCGACTAGAATTATTTCTTCAAAAGTGTTTTCCTAGCTTAAAAGCTGAATATAAGATCTGAATAATACAAGTTTTCCAATGGGCTTGTCATTTCTCAGCAATTTTGAGATTATCATAAATATTCCTTAAATGCAATTAAAATGCACTAGAGAGCAAGTGACCCACCTCCCATACTATGGAACTCATGCTTCTGGTAGGTAGTTGCCAGAAATCTGGGAGATTATATGGTTTGATGGGCCTCATTGGGATCATATCCCATTCTAGAATGCCAGTGTACATGTTGCTATGGAAAACTTGTTGGAATCATAAAACTGACTTCCCAAAAGATTTCCAAAATTGAGAATTCAACAGTTTTATTACCCCATGCGAAGAGTTGACTCACTGGAAAAGACTCTGATGCTGGGAGGGATTGGGGGCAGGAGGAGAAGGGGACGACAGAGGATGAGATGGCTGGATGGCATCACTGACTCGACGGACATGAATCTGAGTGAATTCTGGGAGTTGGTGATGGACAGGGAGGCCTGGCGTGCTGCGATTCATGGGGTCCCAAAGAGCTGGACATGACTGAACGACTGAACTGAATAAAAAAAAAGGTAATCCACAGAATTTTAGTCTTGATGTTGGGATCCTCTTAAATAAAAACACTTACACCAATAATATGGAGATTTTTTTTCTTTAGGGTGTTAAGGTAGTTTGTCTTGAATCAAAGATGACTTTTTCAAAATTAGCATTTTTTTTCTGATTTTAAACACCTAATCTACTGCTTCTTATGAACAAATATTTAGGTAAATGATAAAACAGTTCATTCAGTAACTTGGCAAATTGTCCCAGCAAATGTCCCCAGTCATCCTGGCTCCTCATACTCAAAGCTGAATGTTCGGAGAGTCTAGATGGTTTGCTGAGTGTCTGGGGTCCCAGAGGCAAAGTATCTAGAGATCTAAAGAGAAAAATAATGCTGAGAGAACCAAATTTTCTCACCATCACTGAGAGAACAAACCTGTTGGAGATCAAAACACACTTGCCTTGCATTCTGGAGTTCATACATCTATCTCTTGTTGCCTTTTTTTTTTCCTATTCCTAAAGAAAAATAGACATACATAAATAAATCTAAAGAAAGTAGTTATGGAAAAAACTCTGGGCAAGATGGAGTATAATTACAGCCTGTTTGAGGGTTGATGAGAAGATGGATGTGCCTGTACCCTCCTCACACTAGCTGCTGCTTCCAGTAGATGAGGCTGTGTCTCCCCACAGCCCAGTGCTTGCAGCTCCTGCTCCTCCTTCAGCCTATTCTTGGCTGTGGATTCCCCTGTGCTCTTTGTGCATTTTAAGTTTAATTTTGCATTTAAAAACTCAATTGGCTCATCTGTTAAGCATTAAGCAGCTCCCTTTTGAGCCACAGGGGGAGCCCTGGGAAAACCCACAGCTGCTGGAACATGGAAAATGGGTTTAAAAAAACAAAACCATTTTGAAACTTTAAAGCATTTTAGCAGCCTTGGATTTCCCAATCCTTACCCCCCAAATGGTCATCTGTTTAACTTTTATCTGGTATTGGAACACACAAACCAGAGCATTAAATAGCCCTCAGATGACTTTTTGTTTAATACAAAATGAAAGTAAGAGCTAAGCAAGCCATGTGGGAGGAACTTTCAGAGAGCTATGGCCTGGAATACCTGCAAGCAAATTCTCCCTCCAGTTATAGAAACAACTCTGAAATTCAGCCATGCCTGCTGGAACCACAGCCTTTTCTCCACTCACTTAGGAGTCTAAGACATACTCCCCACCTCCCAAAAAGGAGGCGAGAAAACAAGTCCCAAACAACTCCAAATCCCAGCTTGTAAAAAGACAATAAAATTGATGGAAAAGTTAATAGGCTGGGGATATTAATGAAATGCTCCATCAAGATTTTAACTTTCAAAATGACTTGTCATTGACTAAAACTTCATGTTAAATACAGTCGTGTAGGCTGTAGATGAACACAAATTATCATTTCTTTTCCAGGTTCCTAAATATTCCCCTAACTAACCTTGGAACCCTGTGGTAGGCACCCAAGCTCTAAGTCCTATGATTAGTTACCAATTCCTATGAATGGACTTATACTTTCACACTTTTATGTGAAATAATAAATCCCTGTTTAGTCACTTTGGTTAGATATCCCTTTACTTGTAGATATATACCTTCTAACTGGCACCAGACTATGAATTGTGTTATTTTTTTCTTTTAATGGTCCATCTTGGATGAGACCAAGGATTGCAGAGCATGTCAATAGATTGAGACAGCATTCAGAATGATGATAACCCTTAAGAATAAGGAAGAGAATGTATTTGGAGAAAAGAGAGAGAAGATATGCAGCAGAGACCTCAAGTTCTATTTTGAATTTAGTGAAGCTGTTCATACATCTTGGGAGAAATATAAAATAGAAGTGACTATCTGAGTGTACCATTCAGAGATTGTATCTGTGCTGACAACATGTGTTAGGAAATATTTTGTATACAGCCAATCCTTGTTAATGAAGGAATTAAGTTTATCTAAAGGAAACCAAGCCATTAGAATTCAAAATATCATTATTTCAGAAAATGTCTATCCCTCCTTTGGTGAATGTCAATGACTTTGAAGATACCCAAAAATCCAGTTAATTATTTTGTATATTTATTTTTTAATTGAAGTATAGTTCACATACAATATTATGTTAGTTTCAGGTGTACAACTGGTGATGCAAATGGCAACCCACTGCAGTACTCTGGCCTGGAAAATCCCATGGATGGAGGAGCCTGGTGGGCTGCAGTCCATGGGGTCACTAAGAGTCCGACATGACTGAGCAACTTCACTTTCACTTTTCCTTTCATGCATTGGAGAAGGAAATGGCAACCCACTCCAGTGTTCTTGCCTGGAGAATCCCAGGGATAGGGGGCCTGGTGGGCTGCCGTCTATGGGGTCACACAGAGTCGGACAGGACCCAAGCGACTTAGCAGCAGCAGCAGCAGCAGGTGTACAATGTAGTGATCACATTGTGAAATGGTCATCACAGTAAGTCTAGTAACTGCTTGTCTTCTACAAATTGTTACAGTATTATTGACTATACTCCTGATGCTATACATTATATCCCCATGACTTATTTTATAACTGGAAATTCCTATTTCCTAATCACCTTCACCTATTTCACTCAATCTCTCATCACTCTCCCTTCTGGCAACCACCAGTTTATTCTGTGATTTTATTCTTTTTTTTTTAATTGCTGAATAATAGTTCATTGTACATATATACCCTGTCTTCTTTATCCATTTATCTGTTGGATGCTTAGTTTTCTTCCATATCTTGACAATTATTAATAACGCTGCTGGGAACATTGGGGTGCGTGTATCTTTTTAAATTGTTGTTTTTGGATTTTTCAGAGGTATACTCAGGAGTAAAATTGCTGGATCATATGATAGTTGTAGTTTTAGTATTTTAAGAAACATCCATTCTGTTTTCTCTAGTGGCTGCACCAATTTACATTCCCATCAGCCATGTATCAGGGCGTTCTTTTCTCCATGTTCTCACCAACACTTGATGTTTGTGCTCTTTTTCATGGTAGCCATTCTGACCAGTGTTAAGGTCAGTGTGGTTTTGATTTGCTTTTCCTTGATAATTAGTGACGCTGAGCATTTTTTTATATGTTTGTTGAGTATTTCTATGTCTTCTTTGCAGAGATGCCTGCTGAGGTCCTCTGTCCATTTTTTAGTCAGTTTGCTTGTTTTTTGGTATTATTTAAAATAGTCTGGAAGTGTTCCTTCCTAATGAATTTTTTGTGACTATTTTGAGAAGGATAGGTAAAACTATGTAAGGGATTTTTTGGTTCATTTTTTGCTTTTTATGCATTCAACCACCTCACATCTTTGATTGTAACACTTAATCATTTACATTTAAACTTATTATTGACAAGTGTGTACTTATTGCCATTTCATTAATTATTTTCTGGTTATTTTTGTTGTTCTTTTTGTTTCTTTCTTACTTTCTTGCTCTCTTGACTTGTGTTTTGATGACTTTCTTTAGTGTTATGCTTGTATTCTTTTCTCTTCATTGTGTATTTGTTATCAGGTTTTGGTTAGTGGTTACCATGAAGCTCTTATAAAGTAAGCTATGTATGTAGCAATCTGTTTTAAGATAATGATTTCTTAAGTTTGAACACATTCTAAAAGTGCTACATTTGTACTCCCTCCTTCCCTGCTGTGTTTTATGTTTTTGATATCATATTTTACATCTTATTTTGTGTATCCCTTGACTAATTTTAGATATCTATAATTTTACTAGATTTGTTTTTAATTTTCATACAGCTACACAAGTGGTTGGCTTCCCTCACTGCTCAGTCAGTAAAGAACCTGCCTGCAATGCAGGAGACCTGAGTTCGATTCCTGGGTCGGGAAGATCCCCTGGAGAAGGAAATGGCAACCCACTCCAGTATTCCTGCCTGGAGAATTGTATGGACAGAGGAGCCTGGCAGGCTACAGTCCATGGGGTTGCAAGGGTCAGACACAACTTAGTGACTGAAACACACAAGTGGTTGATCCACTAACTTTACCATATGTTTGCCTTTATTGGTGAGATTTTTTCTTTCATAATTTTTATATTTCTAGTTGTGTTCTTTTTTTCTTTTTTGTTTAAAGAAATTTCTTTAACATCTCTCATAAGGTTGGTTTAGTGATGATGAATTCCTTTAGTTTTTGCTTGTCTAGGAAACTCTTTAGTTTTCTTCCAGTTCTGAGTAATAAACTTGCTAAACAGAGTATTCTTGGTTATAAGTTTGGGTTTTTTTTCCCTTGTACTCTTTTGAATATGTCATGTCACTCCCTTTTGCATTACAAAATCTCTGCTCAGAAGTCCGCTGATAATCTTATGTGTATGTATGCCTGCTCAGTCACTTCAGTCATGTCTGACTCTTTGTGATCCCATGGACTGTAGCCTGCCAGGTTTTTTGATCCATGGGATTCTCCAGGCAAGACTATTGGAGTGAATTGCCATGCCCTCTCTGGGGATAATCTTATGTGGGCTCCCCTGTTTGTAACTATGGCTTTTCTCTTGCTAATTTTAAAATTATCTCTTTATATTAAACTTTTCACATTGTAATTATAATGTGTCTTTGTGTGGGTCTCTTTGTGTTTATCTTATTTGGGACTCAATGTGCTTCCTGGGCTTGAATGTCTGTCTATTGCTTTTATCAGGTTGAGGAAGTGCTCAGCTATCATCTCTTCAAATAGGTTTTCTGTATCTCTTTTCCTTCTGGGACCTCTATGAGTATTATGACTGATATTGTCCCAGAGATCCCTTAAATTCTGATTTTTTTTTTTTTTTTTTTTTGCTACTAGCCTGTCTTCCACACTACTGGTCTACTCTCCTGTATCATTTAATCTGCTGATGGTTCTCTCTGGTGTACTTTTCATTTCAGTTGTTTTATTTCTCAGCTCTGATTGGTTCCTGTTTATATTCTCTATCTTTTTGTTGAACTTTCTATTGTGTTCTTCCTTTCCTCTCCAGAGTTAAGGGAGTTTTTAAATAACTAATAACTTGAATATTTATCTGGAAATTTGCTTTTCTCCATCTCATTTAGTTATTTTTCTGAGGTTGTCTTACTCTTTCGCTTGGAATATATTTCTTTGTCTCTTCACTTTGGCTAACTGAAGGCTGAACACTGAAGAATTGATGCTTTTGAACTGTGGTGCTGGAGAAGACTCTTGAGAGTCCCTTGGACAGCAAGAAGATTAAACCAATCAATCCTAAAGGAAATCAACTCTGAATATTCATTGGAAGGACTGATGGTAAAGCTGAAGCTCCAATACTTTGGCCACCTGATGTGAAGAGCTGACTCATTTGAAAAGACTCTGATGCTGGGAAAGACTGAAGGCAGGAGGAGAAGGAGATGACAGAGGATGAGATGGTTGGAGGGTATCACTGACTCAGTGGACAAGAGTTTAAGCCAATTCAGGGAGATAATGAAGGACAGGGAAGGCTGATGTGCTGCAGTCCATGGGGTCACAAAGAGTCAGACACAATTTAGTGTCTGAACAACTGTGTTTCTTTCAGGAATTAGGCATATCAGCTACAGTTCCTGGATTTGAAAGTGTAGCTTTCTGTAGAAGGTGTCTTTTGGGGTCCCAGTTGTGCCACTCCCTAACTTTCTAGAGTCACTCCAAGGGTGTTCTTCATAAGAACTCTGTGACTGGGCTGCAGATGTGATGCCCACACTGATGGGTGAAGTTGGCCAAATGGCCCAGTCATAACTATTTGCATGTATTCTGATATGCGAGGTCAGACCCTGGAAAGGCATCACTTTGGGGGGTTGCCAGTGCCAGACAAGTGCCTCACCAGGACTGGTGGGATGGGAGCAGTCTTAGAGGGGCTATGATGTTGGATGAGACCACCTGTTGGAACTGGAAGGATGGGAGCTACTTTGGAGAGACCCCAGTTCCAGCTGATGGTACCCACCAGGTCTGACTGGGAGCAGGGTAATTTTGCAGAACCTCCAGTGCTGGCCAAGGGCACGCACCAAGACTAGTGAGGCGGGGGGGGGGGTGCACTTTGAAGAAGTGCCACAGCTGACCCCGGGGAGACCAAACAGTGCTAGTTAGTTAGATGGAGAGAATCAGAAATGGTACCTATTAGCACCAGGTTCGCCAAGAATAAGTTCAGTCCTCCCCACCAAAAATTGTGCCCACTAGTTCCTTTGTAGCCAGAGAACATTCCAACAGATTTTTTTCCCCTTAGCATCTGCCATAAAATTAGTCAATGAATCTCCTTCAGGTGCTTTTCAGACTGCTGCTCCTGCACCGGCACTCAGGGTAAGAGAGTTTCTGCATGAGTCTTTCAAAAGCAGTCTTGGTTTCCTATAGCTTTCTGGCTCTCCTAGTGTCAATCTTCTTAGTTCTCAACATTAAATGTCATATTCCCAGTGCAAGCTCCCCAGGCTAAGGAGCCTGATGTGGAGTCTGGAGACCTTGCTCCTCAGAGGGGACCTTGGAGGCTGTCATATCCCGCCTGCCCATGGGAGTGAGTCCTAGCCAGCTGGAAACTCCACTCCTCCTACCCATCTCAGTACGGCTTTTTATTTTTATCTTTGGTTGTGCAAAAACTTTTCTGCTAGTTTTCAGGTTGTCCTCAGAGGGAGTGTCTCTATATGTAGTTGTACTTTCGGAGTGTTTATGGGAGGAGGCAAGCCCAGGGTTTCTCTGCTCTACCATCTTTTCCTGCCCCTCTAGTTAATTATTAAATATTCAGTAAAATTCCTTTCTAATCTTGCTCCACTTCAATCAGATTACACTTGTTCTAATGTCTCTTTCTGAAAACATGTCAGTAGTTTTCCATCTCAATCCAAGTAAAATAGCTTGATATAAAAGATAGTACTATTTTGCTCACAAAGAATATATTTGACTTTTTCTTTCTCATTCTTATCAGTCCACTCTATTATATAAACACCTGCCTTTCCCTCTATAATATTACATATATTTTAGTGACTCTGCCTATTGCCTTTCTCCTCTTTTACAGATGAGACATCTCAAAATTCCAGAGCAAAGTAGAAGAATCTAGTATTTCTCAAACTGGAGAGAGGGCAGTAAGAAAGGAGAAGTAGGGCATGAAAAGGGAAAAATGCAGGGAGTGTATGAAATTAATAATTTTTTGTCCCTTCATATAGGATGTTGGGGCTTCCCAGGTGGCGCTAGTGGGAAAGAACTTGCCTGCCAATGCAAGAGACTTAAGAGATGAAGGTTCAATCCCAGCTTTGGAAAGATCCCATGGAGGAGAGCACAGCAACCCACCCCAGTGTTCTTGCCTGGAGAATCCGATGAACAGAGGAGCCTGGAAGGCTATACTCCATAGGATGGTACACAGTCAGACACAACTGAAGTGACTTAGCATGCATGCATGCACTTAGATGTTGATGCAAAAGGTGAGAGTATTTCAAGAAGGAAGGTAGGTCCATCTCAGTTGACTGCTGCTGGAAGAAGCATTGAAAAATGGTCTTTTGATTTGGTGACTTTAGTAAGAGTTACTTGGGTGAGTTCAGTTCAGCTCAGTCACTCAGTCATGTCTGACTCTTTGTGACCCCATGAACCGCACCATGCCAGGCTGTCCATCACCATCTCCCAGAGTCCACCCAAATCCATGTCCATTGAGTCGGTGATGCCATCCAACCATCTCATCCTCTGTTGTCCCCTTCTCCTCCTGCCCTCAATCTTCCCCAGCATCAAGGTCTTTTCAAATGAGTCAGCTCTTCACATCAAATGGCCAAACTATTGGAGTTTCAGCTTCAACATCAGTCCTTCCAATGAACACCCAAGAACAATCTCCTTTAGGATGACCTGGTTGGATCTCCTTGCAGTCCAAGGGACTCTCAAGAGTCTTCTCCAACACCACAGTTCAAAAGCATCAATTCTTCAGTGCTCAGCTTTCATTACAGTCCAACTCTCACATCCATACATGACTACTGAAAAACTGTAGCCTTGACTAGATGGACCTTGGTGGCAAAGTAATGTCTGCTTTTCAATATACTGTCTAGGTTGGTCATAATTTTCCTTCCAAGAAGTGAGAGTCTTTTAATTTCATGGCTGCAATCACCATCTGCAGTGATTTGGGAGCCCCCCAAAATAGTCAGCCACTATCTCCACTGTTTCCCCATCTATTTGCCAGGAAGTGATGGGACCAGATGCCATGATCTTTGTTTTCTGAATGTTGAGCTTTAAGCCAACTTTTTTGCTCTCCTCTTTCACTTTCATCATCAAGAGGCTCTTTAGCTCCTCTTCACTTTCTGCCATAAGGGTGGTGTCATCTGCATATCTGAGGTTATTGATATTTCTCCCAGCAATCTTGATTTCAGCTTGTGCTTCCTCCAGCCTAGCATTTCTCATGATGTACTCTGCATAGAAGTTAAATAAGCAGGGTGACAATATACAGCCTTGATGTACTCCTTTTCCTATTTGGAACGAGTTTGTTGTTCCATGTCCTGTTCTAACTGTTGCTTCCTGACCTGCATACAGGTTTCTCAAGAGGCAGGTCAGGTAGTCTAGTATGCCCATTTCTTTTAGAATTTTCCACAGTTTATTGTGATCAGAGTGCTGCTCATAGAAAGACTGGAGTGGGTTAAGAAAAAAAATTATAAAAAAAGAGAGAGAGGAAGATGAGAATGGAGTGCAGAGAATGGCCACCCAGTACAGAACTCTGACTGTTCAGAAGAGAAGAGTCATGCAGAAGCTGTGGGTACTGTGAAGATGGGACAAGGCCGGTTGTTGTTTTGAAAGGGAGAAAAGAAAAAGAGAAAATCTTCAGTGTATGTTCCCAGATGAAGCAGCAGGAAGTAGAATCTAAAGCACAGGCAGAGGCATTGGCCTGAGACTGTTTGAAGACACATTCTGGATCAAAACAGGAGAGAAGGAGGAAAGCTTAGACTTTGATGGTATGCTTGCTGTTTATTTAGAAACTTAAGAATGTTCCAGTTCCTTTTTTATCTTGTGATACTGTTATAATTTTTTCTCTTATATCTGTTCTTATGTATTTGAAAATCTTGATCTATGATTAAAAAGAAAGGGCTGTCATCCTAATATTTTTTCATGACATGGAAAATAATAGTTCAACTAACTATTTGTTATAATAATAAAGACCAGAAGCAAAAACCAAAGGCCAGGATCCTAGAGTCTTTCATGTTGACCTCTGTTCTATCATGAACTTCAAAATCTGTTTTACATCAGACGCTGCAGGAAATAGAATAGGAGAACATGGGAAAGGAATATATCCTGCTAAGACTGCCTAGATTCCGTGGAGTTGCTGATGTTACCAAAGAGAAACAAACAGCAGTTGATGAAGGTTTTCAATATAAGTAAAAATGCTTTGATGTTAGATGATTTTTTTAAAACAGAAAGAAAGATACTTTAGCAAGAAAATATTGTAATGAAACTTAGATTGACCAAAGTTTGGTCCAAGAAGGAAAGATGCAAAGAAATGAATAGGAGTGAGGCCATGGAGCATAAAAAGTACTCGTAAGTCATTTGTTAGAATTCATGGTGATCATTACAATTTATGGTAAAATTTCTTTGGTCACATGAAATTTTAATTAAGCATTCTTTTCAGAAAAGAAACTGGACTAAATTTTTAGGAATGTGCTCAAAATATGATAAATTGTTCAGAGCCACTTTTGGGTGGATAGTCTGTATTTCATTTCACTTTCAAATAAGGATTATTCTTTAGCTTTGTGAAACATCTTTCTATATTATTATAGCTTTTCTATTTTATATCTTCCTTTCCTCTCCTGTCATTGCCTTCAAAACTATTAGGCTGATGATATTTACCCTTTCCTGACAAGGTTAAAAGCACTAAGTTAATTGCCCACTGGCTTTAGTGGAGGTGGTATGGTAATAATTATTGGAATAAGTAAACAATTGTACAACTACAAATACAGTGGGAGCAGGATCTATTTGCATGAACCAACATTTAACACTGTAGTGAAAATGATTCTCTCCTGTTAGGGAGGCGTTATACCTCCCTCAACATAAGGGTTCTATCTGGGAGGTTGAAACACATACCCAGAGTAATTTATTCCACATAATAAATATATAATTGTTGTTTCCATAAATCTAATCTTCCTTTTTTAACTGGAAAGGATGGAGCCAGTGAGAAGGGGCACAAGTGTACATACTCTGGTTGCCTATCTGGCAAACACCAACATGCCATGCAAGATTTATTTCCAGCCTTACACATGTCATGAGGTCGTTCTGAATCTCTCTCCCCTTGGTAGAACTTATTTCTCCCTTCCTTGCACTTCCAATCTGAAGAAGGATAAAGAGAATAAATTCAAACTGCCCCATTTATTATCAATTAATTAGATTATTTATTACATGTATCTATAATTCTTAAATATATTTATATCTTGGTTATTTGGCAGGATAAGTCTCATTTTCTGCTTAGTATTGTCATAACAATCAGTGTTGTATTTGGAGGGAATTCATAGCAGCAGTCATCAAAAACTGAATAGGGTGTGACTAAATATTTAACCTTATGAATAAAACAGAACAAATCAGCATAAAGTATACCTAAAACTACAATTTAAAAATCAGCTTTAACTTAACCTCAATAGGGTATACATTGGGTTTGTTTTCTTGAAATCATTCAAAATGGTTTTTTTTAGTTTTTGCTAAAAGTAAAGTTAAAAAGGAGAAGAAAAGCAAACTGTCTTGAGAAATTATTAAATTAATTTATTTATTGAGTGGATTCAAATCTTGAAAAAAATTCTGATGCTGAGCTGATTTTGAAAAATGATCATCTTCCATGTTAGAAAAGTTTAAATTGCCAGTTTAAGCCTGTTCAAACTATTTTTTATCACATTCTTAGTAATTTCCCATGGAAGCATTTCTAAAGGCTCAGCAAAACATTTATAATTTTATAAAACCTTTTAAATTAATTTATAACTTAGCTATGAGCTTCTTTTTGGGAGACTCAAAACAGTAGGTGACCTTATATCCATAATGTGTATACTTAAATGTTTTATTACAGCACAGTGAATTAGGATGGAATTACTTAACTTTCCATACCTACATTTCATTTAACTACAGTCAGCTTGGTGCTTTACATAAACCAATTTAATTCTATTTTATACAACTGCAAGGTCACTTTTGTATGTTCTAACTGTTTTGGTTTATTTTCAACTGTAAACTGGCTTTAGGTAGGGAGTATAAGAAAATACTGACCAAACTGCAAATTCTCTTGGCATTGTATCCCATTAGACGTTTAAGAAGATCAATGTTTTCTCTTAATCTTGATTAGTGAGACATAACACATACCTGATTTCTCCTCTTCTTAATCCACCCTTTTATATCTCAGCTGTTACCATGACAACCAATTGTGTGCTGGTATAACCTGCCAGCACATTGCTCCAGCCCAGTCATACCTCTTTTACTTTCTGTTCCAGAGCTTTCTTACGTACACTTACTTTCAGTTTTATTTGTCTTCTAATAAATGTTTATAGGGCTGTATATTTTCCTCTGTGTAGCATTTCAATCACATTCACATGATAAACTGGGTAGATTTCTAAGTAGAATTCATTATTTTCATTAGAATTAATTTTAGCTTTGATCTCTCAAGTTAACCCAAGGGTTATGTAGAGAAGTCTTCTTAATATCTAAATAAATATGTGCCTTTATTTGTGCAGTCCACTGGAGAAGGAAATGGCAACCCACTCCAGTATTCTTGCCTGGAGAATCCCAGGGACAGAGGAGCCTGGTGGGCTGCTGTCTATGGGGTCGCACAGAGTCAGATATGACTGAAGCAACTTAGCAGCAGCAGCAGCAGCTGTGCAGTCCACTCCCTGAAATGTAGCCTAAGTAATTTCTGATTTGGGATCCTCATTAAATGTTCTTTATATAAAATATTGCATGCTTTTTAAAAAAGAAATTTCCATGAATTCAAGTAATTTTTATGTAACAAAATGTTATATTGGATCTCTTCCAACCTCAAGTTTGGCTGAGGTCATGAAAAGAAAAATCTGGCAAATACTCTCATACCTCACTGTGAGAAGCTGTGCAAAGTTATGAGAGTCCTGCAAAAGAGAACCTGAAAATCCACTTTGCAATTCTTGCACATCAACCATTTCCAGCCCATGTAAACTGCAGACTCAGACTTCAGCCAGAGGTAAGTTAAGAGCGAGAGGGGGCCTTCTTCTGGAGAGAATCTTTGTTGGATGCTGAGGACCACCCACCCCTTCACTTTAAGTTTCACGTGAAAGAAACTTTACAGAGACCACTCAGACAAGTTGTTATGTGTCCCTGAGAATATCAGACACTTTTGAAAAACCTAATGGATACAAATTGTGTGAAGCTCCTTGTGTCTTCAGAGTAGAGAGCTCTGGTGAATGGTAAGAACCTGCCCACTGACAAAGGGCCAAAGCTATGCACATCTCATTGTCAAAGCCACTTTGGTGGAGAGTGGTCAAAAACTGACAAGGAGCCTATGGCATTTACTCTGCTGACTGTCCTAATATGTGAGAACTGATTGAAGGTAACTTTTCCAAACTAATTACACTTCTGGGATTTTAAACCTAAAAAGAGATTATATGTCACATTATACAGTCAATCCAGATTAAACATTCCTATTAATGCACATGGTATGCTTTGGGGTGCTGGTAGGAGTTCCTCTAATCTCTGGGGCAGTGTCCTCTCTCCTCCATGGCAATCCAGGCCATCTATGGTTGGATCCAGCCACTGTGGATGGATCCAGCATTATGACTCTTGTTAGAAAGAAATTCAGGAATCTGACCAGAGCCTTCAAGGGTAGGTAGCACAGAGGAACAATTAGGACACTGCAGTAGAAGAAAATGTCTTTGCACTAGGAAGTCTCAGGATTTTTCCTCAAACCATGACTGAAGGAAGTTATTCCCTTCTCCATGGTATTTTCCAGACCCAAGAATTAAACCAACGTGTCCTGAATTGCAGGCAGATTCTTTACCATCTGAGCTACCAGGGATGAGGATTTGCAACCCCAGAATGACCAACCTAGATAGCATATTCAAAAGCAGAGACATTACTTTGCTGACTAAGGTCCATCTAGTCAAGGCTATGGTTTTTCCAGTGGTCATGTATGGATGTGAGAGTTGGACTGTGAAGAAGGCTGAGCACAGAAGAATTGATGCTTTTGAACTGCAGTGTTGGAGAAGACTCTTGAGAGTCCCTTGGACTGCAAGGAGATCCAACCAGTCCATTCTGATCCAACTAGTCCATTCTGAAGGAGATCAGTGCTGGGATTTCTTTGGAAGGACTGATGCTAAAGCTGAAACTCTAGTACTTTGGCCACCTCATGCGAAGAGTTGACTCACTGGGAAAGACTGATGCTGGGAGGGATTGGAGGCAGGAAGAGAAGGGGATGACAGAGGATGAGATGGCTGGATGGCATCACTGACTCAATGAACGCAGGTCTGGGTGAACTCCGGGAGTTGGTGATGGACCCGGAGGCCTGGTGTGCTGCAATTCATGGGGTCACAAAGAGTTGGACATGACTGAGCGACTGAACTGAACTGAACTGAACTGAATATGCTACTTTTGTATATTGGTTATTTTGAGCAAAAGGCACTTGCAAAACAGCATGCAAAAGGAAACTTTCTCCAAACTCCTTCTTTTTGCTTAAAGAAAGATATCCAAAAGGAACTCAGTTTTCATAAATCCCCTCTCACAGGGATTTATCTCATCATCAGTTTATGATTATCAGTTTATTTATCTCATCAACCAAGTGAGACTGACTATTATCACAGTAGAGGAGCATTTTTTGCTTATTTTCCGTATCTCCTGTGATCTCCTGTGCTTATGTGAAGTAGGCATGTAAAGAACTTCTGTCTATTTTATCTCTTGGTTATCTGTATTTCATTACAGAAAGTCTCAGCTGAGAACTCAGGGTAAAGGAAACATTATTTTTCTTTGCCTACTGTTGTAAATAAAGTTTTATTGAGACACAGACAGTCCCATTCATTTTGGTATTATTTTTTAGCTGTTTTCACATTACAATAGCAGAGTTGTGACATAGACCACATATTCTTCAAGTCTAAAATGTTTCCTGTCTAGACCTCTGCAGAGGATGTTTGTTATCCTTTATTTTTATCTCTTTCAAGTTTTAGTCGCCAATCAACTTTTAGTTGGACAGATCATTTGGTTTCTTCCACTACAGCTGTGAAACTGTCGATTTCCCCTGATGTTTGAATCTGTTTTTACTTTGAAAATTTCTGAAACTGTTTAGCAAAATTTCACGACTTTTGTAATTGATACTGACTCATAACTTCATCAGTACCCAATATACCTCTTTTTCCCTTTTAATGAACCTCCCCTTCAATTCTCTTTGGTTCAGTCTCAATATAATATAACTGCCTTCTTTGAGTTAGCATTTGCATTTGCCTAGTACTTAACAACTACCAATTAATTTTCAGTCTTTCTACAATGTTACTTTGAAGGTACTTATCTTTCTAAAAATCTTATAACTACATTTTTTGAACTTTTATGTAAAGAACTTAATCTATTTTTTTGAGATTTGTAATGCTAAATGTTTCCTTGCCATATCATTTTATTTTATATTACTTATTACACTTACTCTGCTCTGTTCTGTTGCTGGGTTTTCCTTGGCTTCTTTTAATTTGATCTGTAAAGATCACTTGTCCCCCCCCCCCCCATCTGTAGTTTGAAATCATAAATCCTCTCTCTGCCTAGTATATATCTTTAAAATCTTAATATACATCTTTCAACTCACTTTTCTACTATTCTTTAGCTATAGCTCTATCAATTTCTTCCCTACATAAGACAAGAGCCTTGCCTACTTCTCTTTATCCTGCAGACCTGTCACCATTGAAATGTAATGATTTGGACTGTTATGAGTAATATTATGAGAACATTACTTTGAAAGGGTATCATAGATTATTTTTATTGAATTATTTACTTTATGAAATTATTTTTCTCTACTCATTTTCCAACATTTTCTTTTTTCAAGGTTATTACTTGACTTGCCAATGTACATTCTTAATTTTTGTCAGTTTTCATGGTGATAAATTTTATGTTTTTGCATCTATGAAAAATATTTATTTGATGTTTCACTGAATGCCTCCCCATCTCAAACATGTCTCTTTAAATATGTTAACTCTTCTAAAAATCACCTATTAAACTTTCATCAGTGAAAAATTTAGAGTGTGCTGACTGTCTTCTTTCAAATCCTGAATGTGACAAATTTTATATCTTGAAAACCAGAGTGATTACAATGCAAATCATTTTTATTATCATTTTATTTAATTGTCTGAACATTAATAAACGTTCTAAAACTATAGACATATAATACACACACATGCACATGTACACACACATGTTTTACACAGAGACAAAAATAAATGCTTATAGTATTTATGTTGGTTGACAAAACCTCTAACAAACCTAAGGATAAATTAACCCTAAAAGAAAAGGACATAAATGAAGAGAAGTATGAAAAAAATGAAAGTGTTAGTTGCTCAGTCATGTCCAACTCTTTACAACTCCATGGACGGTAGCCTACCAAACTCCACTGTCCATGGGATTTCCCAGGCAAGAATACCGGAATGGGTTACTATTCCCTTCTCCAGGTGATCTTCCTGACCCAGGGATTGAAGCCAGATCTCCTGCATTAATAGTAGATTCTTTACTGCCTGAACCACCAGAATAAAAGTATAAAATTAAATAAATAAATATGGAAACACATTTTAGTGATGGATGAGGAACATGAGTGAAACAAAACAAAACAAAACAAAAAACCCAGGATGCTGTATCAGTTATGATGCATTTGGTTGAATATAAAAGAAAATGAGTCTCAAAGTGGCTGCAACAGTGCAGGACTCTGTTTCTCAGAGTGTGGTCAGTGTGCCTTGCATTACTGTCACCTGGGATCTTATTAGAAATGCAAAATTCTTAGGACTTATCCTGGAACTACTGAATCAAAATCTTGGGAGGTGGGGCCAAGAACCCATGTGTTAATGAGCTTTTCATGTCACTTTTATTCACGCTGCAGTTCAAGAACCATAAGTGAAGGAGACTTATTAGCTTATCAACTGGAAGTTTAGAGTTGGACGCTATAACTCAATTGCTTTTCCATTCTGCCTTCAACTTGGCAGTTTCATCTTCCTTCTGCTTCCTCTGGGGATCTCTAGACACTGCCAACAATGTCAGTGCTGTAGACTTCCTAACTGACTTGAGGAAGAAAGAAAGATTGGTTACATATGAAAGCTCCATGACAGAAATAAGGAAAGTTCTTTATAGCAGTCACTTTCTTCTTGTGCCTCAGGAGACAGTTTGGGTCACAGGACGGTCCATAAACATGGACCATTTTATTATACCATTTACAAACATAAATTCTAGGTAGATTAAAAATTTAAATATAAAAGACAAACAATATTTTCATGACAACTAAGAGAATATCTGTACAAACACGTTGTGGGGGAGGAGGGAGAAGCCTTAAAAGCAACAAAGGAAACATCACTGGAAAAGATTAAGAGATTTGTTACAAAGAAATTTAAACTTACTATGTGGAAAAATATACCACAAATAAAGTTTAAAAACAAATTAGACTGAGAGAAAATTTGCATAATATGTACAGCAATAACAGGTTGATAAGAAGGACACAAAACATAAAGTTTGGCAGTGATGTAAACAAGCAAGTCACACAGGAGATGCCAGTGGAAAATGGTTATTAATAAAGATATACAACTTCACCAGTGATTAGGAAAATGAAAATGGAAATACAGGTAACATATTAGTTTTCTTAACCCATGAGGCTGGGAAAAATGTGTATATGTATATGTGTTTAATATGTAATGCTCAGTGCTAATGAGAATGTGGGGAAATGGGAATTCTTATATATGTTTGCAGAAGTATGAAATACTATTACTCCTTTGGAACAGATTTGGTAGTATCTATTAAAATTGAAATATATATATACAAATAAATACATATACATATATTCTTTAGCTAAATAATCTCAGTTCGCAGAATCTATCAAACAGAACTGAAAGCATAGATACATAAAAAAATGTTTATTGTAGCATTATTTGAGTGGGAAAAATAAATCAGCAGACTACACTGTCAATTAAGGAGAGAAAGGTTGAATCAGTTAAGATACTCCCATGCTGTGAAATGTTATGCAACCATAAAAAAGGAATGAGCTTATTCATTATTCATTCAACAAATATTTAACTTATATGTACAGTGTTCATGTCCTATTTTATATGTTGGTATTAAAGCAAGTTCTAAAGGAAAGTGTGTCTTTGGTTAATCATAGACTAGTGAGGATGAAAAATAAATTAGTTTAAAAATAAGGTAATTTCAGAGAGCAATTATATGCTAAGAATAAAGTAAAATAAGGTGATATGATAGAAAATGATAGATAAGGAGCTAAACCAAGAGGTGAAGAAACAGAAAGACAGACATGAAAATCATATTAAAATTTTTTTTAAAAATAAGCAAATGAACATCTTCTTTATGACCTTACCCTGTCTCTTATACACATCTTGCTTCCTCTGGGGATCTCTAGACACTGCCAACAATGTCAGTGCTGTAGACTTCCTAACTGACTTGAGGAAGAAAGAAAGAATTGGTTACATATGAAAGCTCCATGACAGAAATAAGGAAAGTTCTTTATAGCAGTCACTTTCTTCTTGTGCCTCAGGAGACAGTTTGGGTCACAGGACGGTCCATAAACATGGACCATTTTATTATACCATTTACAAACATAAATTCTAGGTAGATTAAAAATTTAAATATAAAAGACAAACAATATTTTCATGACAACTAAGAGAATATCTGTACAAACACGTTGTGGGGGAGGAGGGAGAAGCCTTAAAAGCAACAAAGGAAACATCACTGGAAAAGATTAAGAGATTTGTTACAAAGAAATTTAAACTTACTATGTGGAAAAATATACCACAAATAAAGTTTAAAAACAAATTAGACTGAGAGAAAATTTGCATAATATGTACAGCAATAACAGGTTGATAAGAAGGACACAAAACATAAAGTTTGGCAGTGATGTAAACAAGCAAGTCACACAGGAGATGCCAGTGGAAAATGGTTATTAATAAAGATATACAACTTCACCAGTGATTAGGAAAATGAAAATGGAAATACAGGTAACATATTAGTTTTCTTAACCCATGAGGCTGGGAAAAATGTGTATATGTATATGTGTTTAATATGTAATGCTCAGTGCTAATGAGAATGTGGGGAAATGGGAATTCTTATATATGTTTGCAGAAGTATGAAATACTATTACTCCTTTGGAACAGATTTGGTAGTATCTATTAAAATTGAAATATATATATACAAATAAATACATATACATATATTCTTTAGCTAAATAATCTCAGTTCGCAGAATCTATCAAACAGAACTGAAAGCATAGATACATAAAAAAATGTTTATTGTAGCATTATTTGAGTGGGAAAAATAAATCAGCAGACTACACTGTCAATTAAGGAGAGAAAGGTTGAATCAGTTAAGATACTCCCATGCTGTGAAATGTTATGCAACCATAAAAAAGGAATGAGCTTATTCATTATTCATTCAACAAATATTTAACTTATATGTACAGTGTTCATGTCCTATTTTATATGTTGGTATTAAAGCAAGTTCTAAAGGAAAGTGTGTCTTTGGTTAATCATAGACTAGTGAGGATGAAAAATAAATTAGTTTAAAAATAAGGTAATTTCAGAGAGCAATTATATGCTAAGAATAAAGTAAAATAAGGTGATATGATAGAAAATGATAGATAAGGAGCTAAACCAAGAGGTGAAGAAACAGAAAGACAGACATGAAAATCATATTAAAATTTTTTTTAAAAATAAGCAAATGAACATCTTCTTTATGACCTTACCAGTGGATCCAGAGGGACCTTTATATTATACCAAAAAAAAAAAAAAAAAAGAAAAAATACAGAAAAATATGGCAAACTGTGATTCCATTTTTAAAAACCTGGAAAATCACTCTTTTGGTGGGTACACATTTGTTTTTTTAAAGTGAACATAAAGAAAACAGAACAAAAGATACCATGCTAACACTAGCTGGCATAGGTGGTAGTATTCAGGTGGTGAGCCCAGAAAACTGTTGATGTTTTTATTTTTGCTTTCCATCATTCAGAATTTTTCCTCAAAATTTCTTCTAATTACTTTTCCCTGCCAAGGATCTTGCTATTGTCACTGAATCACTAAGTCATGTCCGATTCTTTTGTGACCCCCATGGATTGTAGCCTGCCAGGCACCTCTATCTATGGGATTTTCCAGGCAAGAATACTGGAGTGGGTTGCCTTATCCTTCTCCAAGAGATTGTCCCCAACTAAGGATCCAATCTGCATCTCCTACTTGGCAGGCAGATTCTTTACCTCTGAGTCACCCAGGAAGCCCAAGTGTCTTGTATCTACTTTTAAAGAACCTAAATATCTTGGTCCTTTCAGGCTGTTTTGACAGAATATCATAGACTGATGGCTTATAAACAACAAACATTTATTTCTCATAGTTCTTGAGGACGGGAAGACCAAGATCAGAATGCCAGCAGATTTGGTGTCTAGTGAGAGCTCACTTTCTGACTCGTAGATGGCTGCCTTCTTGATTTATCCTCAGATAACAGAAGATACAGGGAGACCTCTGGGTTTTACCTTTTACCAGACCACAAATCCCTTTCATGAGCGTTCTATCCTCATAACCTAATTACATCTCAAAGGCCCTATCTCTGCTACCAACATATGAGGCATTATGATTTCAACATATGGATTTTGGGGAGACAAAATCATTTAATCCATTACACTAAATAAACTTTATTCAAGAGCAAGGTGTATATTCAATTTATCATCTTATTCAACCTCCTTTGCTATTCTTTTTGTCACCTTATAATTTACATGTCAGATTGCAGGATAATTTAGGTTAAATGTAAGGAGCTGCAAAAGTAAAACATATTTTAGGACACAAAAGCTCCTTACATTTTATGAATTCAGAATACTTATATCAGTTCTCTGAGTTTCAGCCTGTAACAGCCTTTATTTAAAAAGTCTTTATCGTTTTCTCAAAACCACTGGTGCTGAATGGTAGTTCAGACAGAAAAAGTATCTGTTTGCAATGCAAGAGATGTGGGTTTGATCCTTGGCTGTGAAGATTCCCTGGAGAAGGAAATGGAAACCCACTCCAGTATTTTTGCCTGGAGAATTCCATAGACAGAGGAGCCTGGCAAGCTACAGTCCATGGGGTTGCAGAGTCAGACACTACTAAGCAACTAAGATCATGGCATCCAGTACCATCACTTCACGGCAAATAGAAGGGGAAACAATGGAAAGAGTGACAGACTTTATTTTCCTGGGCTCCAAACTTTTTGCAGATAGTGACTGCAGCCATGAAATTAAAAGACACTTGCTCCTCAGAAAAAAAGCAATGACCTATCTAGACAGTATATTAAAGAACAGAGACATTACTTTGTCAACAAAAGTCTGGCTAGTCAAAGCTATGGGTTTTCCAGTAGTCATGTATGGATGTTAGACTTGGACTATAAAGAAAGCTGAATGCTGAAGAACTGATCTTTTTGAACTGTGGTGTTGGGGAAGACTCTTATGAGTCCCTTGGACTGCAAGGAGATCCAACCAGCCCATCCTAAAGGAAATCAGTCCTGAATATTCATTGGAAGGACTGATGCTGAAGCTGAAGCTCCAATACTTTGGCAGCTGAGGCTCCAATACTTTGGCCACCTGATACAAAGAACTGATTCATTGGAAAAGACCCTGATGTTGGGAAAGATTGATGGCAGGAAGAGAAGGGCACAACAGAGGATGAGATGGTCGAATGGCATCACTGATTCAATGGACATGAGTTTGAGTAAGCTCTCGGGGTTGATGATGGACAGCGAAGACTAGCATGCTTCAATTCATGGGCTTACAAATAGTCGGATACGACTGAGTGACTGAATCGAACTGAAGGAACTAACACTCATATCCTTTTCTCAAAACCATTGGTGTTGAATATAGGCAGCTATGATTGCTGAGGGCACAGCTCCTACAGCTAGCAAGTTGGATTTCTCCTTCCTCCCCTTTTTAACTAGAACTAAAGTTTTTTTCCATTTTAAATTATCTGTATCTGTTTAAGTTTCTGTCCTCAAAAGGGGAAGGGTTGATTACTTTTAGAACTGGCTGCTGCTGCTGCTGCTGCTGCTAAGTCACTTCAGTCGTGTCTGACTCTCTGTGACCCTATAGATAGATGGCAGCCCACCAGGCTCCACCATCCCCGGGATTCTCTAGGCAAGAACACTGGAGTGGGTTGCCATTTCCCTCTCCAATGCATGAAAGTGAAAAGTCAAAGTGAAGTTGCTCAGTCATGTCTGACTCTAAGTGAACCCATGGACTGCAGCCTGCCAGACTCCTCTGTCCATGGGATTTTTCAGCCAAAATACTGGAGTGGGGTGCCATTGCCTTAGAAGAACTGGAGTGGTATTTTAATAGGAAAACCAAAAGAAGCTGGAATTCACAAGTTTATCTTGGTTCTCTCCCAATATTTTTCTTGATCTTTTTTCATTTCCAGTTATCCTTATTACCTGTCTTCCAGATGCCTAAAACCACATGCAATCCTCAGACTCTCAAACCAGTTCAGACTCAGTCTTCCAATAGTTACATCCCTGCTGCTGCTGCTGCTAAGTCACTTCAGTAGTGTCCGACTCTGTGCGACCCCATAGATGGCAGCCCACCAGGCTCCCCCATCCCTGGGATTCTCCCAGCAAGAACACTGGAGTGGGTTGCCATTTCCTCCTCCAATGCATGAAAGTGAAAAGTGAAAAGTGAAAGTGAAGTTGCTCAGTTGTGTCCGACCCTCAGCGACCCCATGGACTGCAGCCTACCAGGCTCCTCTGTCCATGGGATTTTCCAGGCAAGAGTACTGGAATGGGGTGCCATTGCCTTCTCCAGTAGTAATTCAAAATTTTCTTTCCCTATTTCCCCTAGTAAAAATAAAAATTCTAATGGTGCACTAGATCTTATCAAGATGTTAGCAAATGATCTGATTAAAAATTCACATGAAAGTATCAAAAATGCATAGGAAGCCCTCAGAAAACATGTTACCTTTCAAAATTGAATATTATCCTAACTTATCTCTTGTTGGTAGATGGCATGCAGGCACATGTTTGACTATATGATCCCTTTCTCCCTTACTTTTTGGCTGCTCAGTGCTGTGACATATCCTTCCAGTTGAAAGAATAAGACAATGACACTGCAAACCCTTTCTATGTGTCAAACTTAGTGATTCTCAAATGGGTGAAGTTAGTGATGAATTTTCCCCTGGCTTATGACAAAATGAGGAAAATAAGGCCGCTATAGGTGCATTTTCATAAAACCAAATTGATTTAGTATGTGAAACAATAATTTATCCTGTGAGTTTTTTCCTGTTTTCACGAGATAATTATTGAAGCAAAAAGTAGTCTTATTTTGAATGTAAGATTGCTGGGAGAAGTATCAAAAACCTCAGATATGCAGATGACACCACCCTTATGGCAGAAAGTGAAGAGGAACTAAAAAGCCTCTTGATGAAAGTGAAAGAGGAGAGTGAAAAAGTTGGCTTAAAACTCAACATTCAGAAAACAAAGATCATGGCATCCAGTCCCATCACGTCATGGGAAATAAGTGGAGAAACAGTGGAAACAGTACCAGACTTTATATTTTGGGGCTCCAAAATCACTGCAGATGGTGACTGCAGCCATGAAATTAGAAGACACTTACTCCTTGCAAGAAAAGTTATGACCAACCTAGATAGCACATTCAAAAGCAGAGACATTACTTTGCCGACTAAGGTCCGTCTAGTCAAGGCTGTGATTTTTCCTGTGGTCATGTATGGATGTAAGAGTTGGACTATGAAAAAGACTGATGCTGAAGAATTGATGCTTTTGAACTGTGGTGTTGGAGAAGACTCTTGAGAGTCCCTTGGACTGCAAGGAGATCCAACCAGTCTATTCTGAAGATCAGCCCTGGGATTTCTTTGCAAGGAATGATGCTAAAGCTGAAACTCCAGTACTTTGGCCACCTCATGCGAAGAGTTGACTCATTGGAAAAGACTCTGATGCTGGGAGGGATTGGGGGCAGGAGGAGAAGGGGACGTCTGAGGATGAGATGGCTGGATGGCATCACGGACTCAATGGACATGAGTCTGAGTGAACTCCGGGACTTGGTGATGGACAAGGAGGCCTGGCGCGCTGCGATTCATGCAGTCGCAAATAGTCGGACATGACTGAGCGACTGAACTGAACTGAACTGATCTTGACAAAGCAGGACTTCCTATGTAAAACTCCAAATTTAAAAAAATCCATAACATGCCAAAGCCTTGCAACACAATATACTCTGAGAACTCTGTGGGTAAAGGACTGCCTTATTCTGCACTCTATCCCCTTCACAGCAAATTGTCTATCATTATAGTGCCTTGTTTATAGAGAATTGAATTATCAGGTATATGCTGCTGCTGCTGGTCGCTTCAGTTGTGTCCAACTCTTTGCGATCCTATGGACCATAGCTCGCCAGGCTCCTCTGTCCATTGGATTCTCCAGGCAAGAATACTGGAGTGGGTTGCTATGCCCTCCTCATGAGGTATATAAAATACTTCAAACGTTTTAATGCTATGTTTAGATTTTATGGTATAATTGACACAGATTAGCAGAAATCCTACAAAAATTGTACTATAATGTAAATACTACTTCATAGAACACCCCCCCTTCCCCACTGGGGTGTAGGTCTATCAATACTATACTTTTTTCAGTTGGAATTTCAAAGAGAATTTATGCACTCAGTCTCTGAGAATTGGCAAGATAGCCAAAGATTTCTGATTTCGCATTTCTCCATGTCTTCATTTCTAGAAAACAATTCCTTCTACCATTTTTCTTTGGTTTCCCTCATAGTTCAGTTGGTAAAGAATCTGCCTGTGATGCAGGACATCCAGTTTTGATTCCTGGGCCGGGAAGATCCCTGGTGAAGGGATGGGCTACCCACTACAGTATTCTTGGGCTTCCCTTTTGGCTCAGCTGGTAAAGAATCTGCAGCAATGCAGGAGACCTGGGTTCAATCCCTGGGTTGGGAAGATACCCTTGGAGAAGAGAAAGGCTACCCACTTCAATATTCTGGCCTAGAGACTATACAGTCCATGGAGTCTCAAAAGTCCGACACGACTGAGTGACTTTCAATTCACCAATTTTCCGGAACTGGTTCCCAGGCATCAAAAGTACTTGTCCTCTTACTCTAGCTACAGAGAAGGCAATGGCACCTCACTCCAGTACTCTTGCCTGGAAAATCCCATGGACAGAGGAACCTGGTGGGCTGTGGTCCATAGGGTCGCTAAATTTGGACACAACTGACTGACTTCACTTCACTTTTCACTTTCATGCATTGGAGAAGGAAATGGCAACTCACTCCAGGATTCTTGCCTGGAGAATCCCAAGGCTGGGGGAGCCTGGTGGGCTGCCGTCTATGGGGTTGCACAGAGTCGGTCATGACTGAAGCGACTTAGCAGAAGCAGCAGCTTACTCTAGCTGACATGTTTCTCATTTAGTTTTAAATGTTGCTTTTGTTACTTAGTCGCTTAGTCATGTCTGACTCTTTGGTGATCCCATGAACTGTAGCCCACCAGGTTCCTCTGTCCATGCAATTCTCCAGACAAGAATACTGGAGTGGGTTGCCATTTCATACTCCAGGTGATTAACTCAACCCAGGGATCAAGCCTGCATCCTCTGCATGGCAGGAAGATTCTTTTGAGCTACCAGGGAAGCCCCATCTTTAAATGCAAATTGTGCTAAATTTAACTGAGAAGAAAAAGAGGTCTAATTTAAAATTCCTTTGGCTCATTATTCATATGCCATCATGTTCGAAACACAGACAATGTTTTCCAGTCCAGAAAGAGTTAAAATCATTCAACATATTTTGTTAGCAATGATCCTTTTCCTTCTGAGAACTTAGAAGAGACCTAAATAAATATCTGTAATACATGTCTTACTCTGTACTTTCTCAGACTTTTGTTTTCTTAAATTTAATAATTACATGCATAGAATTTAATTTTACCAATTGAAGCTTATTGACCATCCCCTCTAAAAGAAACCTTTATTCCTTCAAAGAGAACCCTGGAACTATAATCTACACACTTACCATTGCAATCACTTAAGTATTCGATTTTACTACATTTCAGTTAATTTTATCCTGTAACAGTAAAAAAAAAAAATTCTCACTTATAGATCTCCTTAAATCTTGTTATCTCTCCTTCACTCTCTGCTCAGTCTGTCATCTCCTCTTGAGAAAAACAAGACTTTCTTCCTTGTAGGTTCCTGAATTACACTGCATGGAAGTATAATAGATTATGATTATGTTTAGTGTAGACTGTCATTTTCAAAGAAGTGGACAGAAAAGGCTGCAGATATTGAAATAATGGCCCATGTCTCATTTATTATCAGGCAGTTCAGCCACTCAGTCATATTTGACTGTTTGCAACCCCATGAATCACAGCACGCCAGGCCTCCCTGTCCATCACTAACTCCGGAGTTCACTAAGACTCATGTCCATTGAGTCAGTGATGCCATCCAGCCATCTCATCCTCTGTCGCCCCCTTCTCCTCCTGCCTCCAATCCCTCCCAGCATCAGACACTTTTCCAGTAAGTCAACTCTTTGCATGAAGTGGCCAAAGTACTGGAGTTTCAGCTTTAGCATTAGTCCATCCGAAGAACACCCAGGGCTGATCTCCTTCAGAATGGACTGGTTGGATCTCCTTGCAGTCCAAGGGACTCTCAAGAGTCTTCTCCAACACCACTGTCCAAAAGCATAAATTCTTCAGCTCTCAGCCTTCTTCACAGTCCAACTCCCACATCCATACATGACTACTGGAAAAACCATAGCCTTGACTAGATGGACCTTAGTTGGCAAAGTAATATCTCTGCTTCTGAATATGCTATCTAGGTTGGTCATAACTTTCTTTCCAAGGAGTAAACGTCTTTAATTTCATGGCTGCAGTCACTGTCTGCAGTGATTTTGGAGCCCCCCAAAAGCAAAGTCTTACACTGCTTCCACTGTTTCCCCATCTATTTGCCATGAAGTGATGGGACCAGATGCCATGATCTTTGTTTTCTGAATGTTGAGCTTTAAGCCAACCTTTTCACTCTCCACTTTCACTTTCATCAAGAGGCTTTTTAGTTCCTCTTCACTTTCTGCCATAAGGGTGGTGTCATCTGCATATCTGAGGTTTTTGATATTTCTCCCAGCAATCTTGACTCCAGCTTGTGCTTCTTCCAGCCTAGTGTTTCTCATGATGTACTCTGCATGTAAGATAAACAAGCAGGGTGACAATATACAGCCTTGATGCACTCCTTTTCCTATTTGGAACCAGTCTGTTGTTCCATGTCCAGTTCTAACTGATGCTTCCTGACCTGCATACAGATTTCTCAAGAGGCAGGTCAGATGGTCTGGTATTCCCATCTCTCAGAATTTTCCCGAGTTTATTGTGATCCACACAGTCAAAGGCTTTGGCATAGTCAATAAAGCAGAAATAGATGTTTTTCTGGAACTCTCTTGCTTTTTCCATGAGCCAGTGGATGTTGGCAATTTGAACTCTGGTTCCTCTGCCTTTTCTAAAATCAGCTTGAACATCAGGGAGTTCAGGGTTCATGTATTGCTGAAGCCTGG
>SJYC01060741.1:0-14115 GCA_006408675.1 Madoqua kirkii | reverse complement strand
AGGTGGTCTGGTATTCCCATCTTTCTCAGAATTTTCCACAGTTTATTGTGATCCACACAGTCAAAGGCTTTGGCATAGTCAATAAAGCAGAGATAGATGTTTTTCAGGAACTCTCTTGCTTTTTTAATTATCCAGCAGATGTTGGCCATTTGATCTCTGGTTCCTCTGCCTTTTCTAAAACCAGCTTGAACATCAGGAAGCTCATGGTTCACATACTGCTGAAGTCTGGCTTGGAGAATTTTGAGCATTACTTTACTAGCATGTGCTGCTGCTGCTGCTAAGTCACTTCAGGCATGTCCGACTCTGTGCAACCCCACAGACGGCGGCAGCCCATTGGGCTCCACCATCCCTGGGATTCTCCAAGCAAGAACACAGGAGTGGGTTGCCATTTCCTTCTCTAATGCATGAAAGTGAAAAGTGAAAGTGAAGTTGCTCAGTCATGTCTGACTCAGCGACCCCATGGACTGCAGCCTACCAGGCTCCTCCGTCCATGGGAGTTTCCAAGCAAGAGTACTGGAGTGGGATGCCATTGTTGTGAGATGAGTGCAACTGTGTGGTAGTTTGAGCATTCTTTGGCATTGTCTTTCTTTGGGATTGGAATGAAAACTGACCTTTTCCAGGCCTGTGGCCACTGCTGAGTTTTCCAGATTTGCTAGCATATTGAGTGCAGCCCTTTCACAGCATCATCTTTTAGGATTTGAAATAGCTCAGCTGGAATGCCATCACCTCCACTAGCTTTGTTCGTAGTGATGCTTTCTAAGGCCCACTTGACTTCACATTCCAGGATATCTGGCTCTAGGTGAGTGATCACATCATTGTGATTATCCAGGTCGTGAAGATCTTTTTTGTACAGTTCTTCTGTGTATTCTTGCCACCTCTTCTTAATATTTTCTGCTTCTGTTAGGTCCATACTATTTCTGTCCTTTATCGAGCTCATCTTTGCATGAAATATTCCCTTGATCTAATTTTCTTGAAGAGATCTCTAGTCTTTCCCATTCTGTTCTTTTCCTCTTTTTCTTTGCATTGATCGCTGAAGAAGGCTTTCTTGTCTCTTCTTGCTATTCTTTGGAATTCTGCATTCAAATGCTTATATCTTTCCTTTTCTCTTTTCTTCCCCCAAATATTCTGTTATTTCTGAAGTTACTTTTGTGAAGTGTTGCCTACCATACGGCCCTTCACAGATTTTAAAGATCTTAGTTGCTATTGTTATTAGAGTAGCTTAAAAATCCCTTTAAAGTGGGCATACATGACAGCACACCACATACCTGTCCTCCCTTTACACTTGGTCAACACCCTTGAGAAAATCTCACTCTGAGTCTTTCCAGTCAGCCACATCTCTTCTGTCGTTCAAACGTTCTAAAACATACCATGTACACAAATCCATAGCCTATTTTCTTATCTAGCATCCTGTCTAGTGTCTGGCACAATGTCTGGGGACCACATATTTTATTAAGTGGGAGAAGAAATGCTGGAAAGGAAGGGTTGGGGAGCTCTTTGAGAGGTCTACATTTACTTGAGGCTAAAAAAACAAAGAAGATTCAATTACTTCCATGAACATATTTTCAAAGCTTTTGCTCCCCCAAACAGGTAGAACTGACTTTTCCTTTCTGGGGGGCACCAGAAGCTCTCTATTCACTTCTGATACAGCATAAATCATTATCTCAAATTTCTATACATTGTCTCTTCCTAATACACAGATTCAAAAAACTAACATGGCATCTGGTCCAATCACTTCATGGCAAATAGATGGAGAAAAAAATGGAAAAAGTGACAAACTTCATTTTCTTGGGCTCCAAAATCACTGCGGATTGTGACTGCAGCCATGAAATTAAAAGACACTTGGTCCTTGGAAGGAAAGCTGTGACCAACCTAGACAGCATATTAAAAAGCAGAGCCATCACTTTGCTGGCAAAAGTCTGTATAGTCAAAGCTATGGTTTTTCTAGTAGCCATGGATGGATGTGACAGTTGAACCATAAAGAAGGCTGAGCGCCAAAGAATTAATGCTTTCAAATTATGATGTTAGAGAAGACTTTCTTGGAGTTCCTTGGACAGCAAAGAGATCATACCAGTCAATCCTAAAGGAAATCAACACTGAATATTCATTGGAAGGACTGATGCTGAAACACGTTCCAGTACTTTGGCCACCTGATGGGAAGAGCTGACTCACTGGAAAAGACTCTGATGCCGGGAAAGATTAAGACCAGGAGGAGAAAGGGGTGATAGAGGACAAGAGAGTTGGATGGCATCACTGAGTCAATGGACTTGAGTCTGAGCAAACTCCGGGAGACAGTGAAGGACAGGGGTCACAAAGACTTGGGCATGACTGAGCGACTGAACTGAAATGACTGAATTCACAGATAAAAACTATATTGGCTTCATGTCCATGTCCCACATCCAGCACTGTGCTTAGTATACAGTGTATAGTATACACTCAATAATGCTTGTTGGATAAATTAATTTCAGAAGTTGGGAAAGGGGAGGATAAAGAAAGAGAAGAAAGGAGACACAGGTGAGTAATGAAATGAAGCAAGAAGATGATTAATAGAAAAAATGTGAGGTAAAACTTGAGAAGAGAAAAAAAATGATGGCCTCACTCAGCATTACCTCTAAACTTTGTGTCAGCTGACTTTTTTGAAAAAGATTTAATGGATCAGAGCTACAGATGCAAATGAGTAGACTGACAGAAAAAGTTAGGTTCCCTTGAATTTCTAGTTCATTGTGTTTTAATCAGGGTGGTCTGAAAAAATGACTCCTTCTCCTCTCTCACCCCTCCCCTACTGGACTAGGTCACAAATGCCCCCAAACTTCATTCCTTCTCGTAATTGACCCCTAATTCAAACATACTTAGTGTACAACTGCTGTGCTCCCCAACACTTCCCTTTGAAGCTCCAGTGAAGAGTATGGTCCTTGAGAGCAGAGATGTTACTACCTAGAGAGTCAGATGGGCATTAATGAGATACCCACACAAGTAAATGTGTCATTGTGCTTTGGGCTGTAAAGTAAGATGTGGTTCTAGAAGAAAACAAAACAAGAACCGGATCCAGTGCAGCAAAGCAAGGCTTCCATGGAGAAATTATGCTGAGGCTGGGATAGGCATTAACCACATGGTTGGTTGTGAAAGAATATTCCAGACAGGGGGCACCAGGATCACAGTGCACAGACCCCTAAGAAGGAGGAAATATGAAAGAATATGATTTTAGGAAGGCCTGTTTCTTGCATTTGCACTGTTAATTTCAACAAATGACAAAACAAAATTTTGAGGGGACACTGCCAAAATGAATGATATATGAGTGGCTTTCATAGACCTTTCAAAGGACAGGCAGCAATATCATCCAGGGCTGGGTCTAGCCTACTGACTGCTCATATGTAGTTTTGGGTTTTTTGTTTATGAGATTTGGGAGGGTTTGGTTTTCTTTTTTTTGGGGGGGGGTGGTATTTACAAAAATGGAAACATACTTTATAACTGTTTTGAATCTGATTTTAAAAATTTAATGTTATGTATTGAATATCTTTCCATGTCAAAAAAATATGGATTTTCAACATTACTTTTAAATGTTAACAATTATCCCATCATTACTGTCCTAATGGTATCCTAGGATAATATTCTAATATTCAAAAATCATCCTAACGCGAATTCTTCAAACCAGATTTCAGTTTTTGAACATGCATATTGTTTCCAATTTTAAAAACTAAAAACAACATTGTAAAGGTGTTAGTGTGGATGAAAATTTTCACCTGTCTTTAACCATTTCACATTAATAGCTATCTGGAGTCAAGCAGATCTGGTTCCAATTCTAGTTACACCACTTAAACCACTTGGGTAACTCAATAAACCTCAGTTTCCTCATCTATAAAATGGGTATAGTCACAGTATATACTGTAAGATTGTTGGGAGGTTTAGATGAGATAATCCAAGTCAAGTACATAGCAAGAAATCTGCAATATGAGAAGCACTTAATAAGTAATACCTATTATTTCTATTGGAAAAGTTCTATGTTTAAGATGAGAAATACTGACAAATCATCCTCCGAAGAATCATATGAATTAGCTTTCTATCTGCCATGCGTGAGACAGCCCTAGGAAATATATTCTTTATGTAGTAGAGTTTCAATGCCCCACCCCTGCTCCATAGAGTTTCATTACAGGGTAGACCTAGCTTAAAAGCAGTAGCAGAAGTTGTCAGTGCTCTGTCCTATCTCCTTGGATCCTTTACCAAGTTCATGCAACCAGCTAAACGTGCTTTTCAATTCCAGCAGCCAACTCTGAATTTTTGCTGGGCTTCCTTCAGGCTGCTGAAATCTGCTTTCTTTGTATGTAAGAAAAGCTCAAAGCACCTGGGATTCACTTCCCTCCCCTCTAGAGGTAGCTCTAAACCAAAGACTGACATGTAAGTGTAGATAAATGCTCCAGCAGCCTTTCTCCCACCTGGAGACAATGCTGAGCTGTGACCTCCACTGTCTTCAAAATCCCCCAGGACACTGGTCCAGTCGTTCTCTGTGGGCCTTGTTTGAGTGGCCTTCTTTCTTTCCCTGACACTTTCCCCATGCCTTTAGTCAGTCTTTTTCTGGGAGCCTGTCTTAATCAACAGGACTTCCCAGGTTGCACTAGAGGTTAAGAACCTGCCTGCCAATGGAGATGTAAGAGATGCAAGTTCAATCTCTGGGTCATGAAGATTCTTTGCAAGAGGGCATGGCAACCCATTCAGTATTCTTGCTTGGAAAATTCCAAGGAGCCTGGCAGGCTATAGTCCATGGGGTCTCAAAGAGTCGGACACGACTAAAGTGACTTAGCACACAAACAGCCTCGTAAACCACATTCACAGCAATCTCTATGTTACAGTTTTCCTCTGAGAAAGACAGAGGCCAACTTTTTTCCCTTGGTTTGTAAGAGTTTCGCTATAAATTTTGACATTTTGTTCTAACAGAAAATAAGACATATTTTCCTTTTTGGAAATTTGCATACTATAAGGTGTCAATTTTAACAGCTGAAAGAAAACTGAAGAACAGAGTGGAAGAAGCAATACCATTTGTACTGGGAAAGAGTGTCCACGGGATGAGTGCTGGGGCATCCTGGGACTCTAGGCCGGGTCCGCTGATAAGTAGCAGGGTGATCCTGAGCAAGTCTCATCTATGAAGGCCTAAGATCTACTGATATTCGCTAGAGCTGAGAATACCTACTGGAAATGCACAGGTCTTATTTGTGTCTAGGAAAATATTGCTGCTGAAAAGGCAGACGTCAGAATGGAGTTCACATACACCTTTTGAAATTGATTTTTTATTTCAGCTGTGTCGCTGTTAGTTGTGCCACACGGGATCTTCAGTGCATCACTGGTGCAGACTCTTCAGTTGCCTCACAGGCTAAGCAGCCCTAGGGATCAAACCTGAGTCCCCTGCATTGCAAGGCGAATTTTTAACCACTGGACCACCTGGGAAATTTCCACATACACCTTGAATAATCCTTAACTGTTCACATTCCTTTGAAGATAGATAACCACATTTCCATCACATGCTTCCTCACTCCAAGCTCAAATTTTTTGTCTCCGCCTCTTAAGGAGGCCCCCTGTGATGAGCAGCAGATTTAACCCTGCTGCTAGGAAGATCCATCATTCGTGCTCCACCTTCTCTGAAGTCCTGACTCTTTCCCTCAATATATGCAACTATGCAGCTCCAAGCTGTAATATCCTTAGCAGAGCAGTGCAAGTTTGCTGTAAATCAAAAAGGAGGAAAACTGAATCTATATTACTTATCCTCTTGTTGGTACTATCTAGGTAGGCAGGGCCCTTTGCATCCAGAGAATCCAGAGAGAGTCCTGAGACTGAGGAGTTGTGTCCTCTCCCTGTGCACAGAGGAAGGCCCAGTGTATTCATGAGGAATCTGGGACAGCTCCAAGTTTCCCCTTGTAAGGCAGCAACTTCTAGAGTTCTCATGGTGAACCAATTACCTAACAAAACTGGGAGAGCTGGCAACTTCGGGCTGGGAGCAAGGACTTCAAAAGAAATGAAACCTATTTCTATTGAAGGGAAGACTTAAACCACAAGACAACACACCATATAAACCCACAAGACAGAAAAAAAAGGGGGTGGGGGATTAAAGTATGGTGATATCAAATGGTGGCAGTGATGTTGATCAACTCTTTGACACTTCCGGTAGGAGTGTGAATTGTAACAATTGCTTTGGAAAGCACTATGCCATGACCTGCTAAGGTGAATATATGCATATTACATGATAGTGTCTTAGAAAAATTACAGAGAAGCCCTTGCATGCAAACATAAGTTCATAACATCCTTGTTCATACACAGGAAAAATGTTCACTGTTCCTAGTGCTCACTGACAAGGATATGGATAAAGAAAGATTAAATAAGAAAATTCACAGAAATGTCTAAAGTGTCTTTGGAACAGAGAACAGGGTGTTCAGTCTGCCCTATTTATGTTTCTACTTGGGAACAAACACTGGTTGTGTGTGTTTTCTTTTGCTGGTATTTTAAAGAAATAGGAAGAAGAAAGAAAAACTTCCTCCCTTCCCTTCCCTTGCTCTCACTCTCCTCTCTTCAGTTCTGATACCCCCACACCCACCTTTCCTGTTTTGTTTTGCTGTGAGTCCACATTCCTGTCCGTTTAAAACTGTGTAGTAGTCTCATTGTGCTAAAAAAATTAATAAACTACATCAAATGAAACTTCAAAAAATGCATCTTTAAACATAAAGCTTAATGAAAAGAACAAATCATATAAGATTATAATCTGTGTTATCATTTTGGTGAAGGAAAACTAAACAATGTATTATGGAAGAATACCTATGCAGATGATTTTAAACTAAAAAGAGAAACACCAAAAATCTAAAATAATCATTATCTCTAGATGGGAGGCAGGTGGGGTGCAGAGGCTAAGAGTACCACACAAATACAAAAACTCCATCTGTGTTGTTTTAGGTCCTATACAGGAGCTCAGTTCATGGTGTTCATTTTATTATGCATCATAATCATGTATATTTCATACTGCTGCTTTGTAACTACCAAGTATTACCTAGTAAAGAAAAGAAACTTTAAATAAATGGGAAAGTAACTCAAAATGGGGAAAAGGCGGAGCAAACTGGCAAAATGGACTCTCGAGTAAACTGTAGGCATTAGTAAGCGTTCATCATGTGTTACTCTCTCAAGTTATCTCTATGAATTGATCTCTATGGAACAGTCAATACTGTACTTTGTCTTCTGTATTTAGATATAGAATAATAAATTTTTATGCTACCAAAAATACTGGTGGCTCAGAGGGTAAAGCGTTTGCCTGCAATGCAGGAGACCCAGGTTCAATCCATGAGTTGGGAAGATCCCCTGGAGAAGGAAATGGCAACCCACTCCAGCATTCTTGCTTGGAGAATCCCATGGACAGAGGAGCCTGGTATGCTACAGTCCAGGGGATTGCAAAGAGCTGGACACCGTTGAGTGACTTCACTTTCACAGTAAAACTACGGTAGATCGTAACTGCAGTCATGAAATTAAAAGACACTTGCTCCTTGGAAGGAAAGCTATGACAAACCTACACAACATATTTCAAAGCAGAGACATCACTTTGCAACCAAGGTTCGAAAAGTCAAAGTAATGGTTTCTCCAGTAGTCATGTACAGATGTGAGACATTGACATTGACACTGTGACCCCATGGACTGTAGCCTACCAGGCTCCTCCATCCATGGAATTTTCCAGGCAAGAGTACTGGAGTGGGTTGCCATTTCCTTCTCCAGGAGATCTTCCCGACCCAGGGATCAAACTCGAGTTTCCCGCATTGTGGGCAGATGCTTTACCGTCTGAGCCACCAGGGAAGCCATCTCTCAAATGTGAAAGACAGACCATAATGAAGGCTGAGTGCCAAAGAACTGATGCTTTTGAATCATGGTGCTGGAGCAGACTCTTGAGAGTCTCTTGGATGGCAAGGAGATCATACTAGTCAAAACTCTGAATATTCGCTGAAAGGACTGACGCTGAAGCTCCAATACTTTGGCCACATGATGTGAAAAGTCGACTCACTGGAAAGACTTTGATGCTGGGAAAGACTGAGCACAGAAGGAAAAGGGGGTAACAGATTATGAGATGGTTGGATGGAATCACTGACTCGATGCACATGAGTGTGAGCAACCTCTTGGAGATAGAGAAGGACAGACAAGCTTGGGGTGCTGCAGTCCATGGGGTCATAAAGAGTCAGACATGACTTAGTGACTGAACAACAACAAACCAAATTCACAGGTTTCCTAGAAGATTAAATGAGATCTTAAATATAAACTGGGGTTTCTCTGATAGCTCAGTTGGTAAAGGTTGGCAATGCAGGAGACCCCTGTTCAATCCCTGGTTGGGAAAGATCTACTGGAGAAGGGATAGGCTACCCACTCCAGTATTCTTGGACATCCCTTGGGGCTCAGCTCTTATATATAAATTGGTAAACTGAGATATGCTTCACAGCTATACATGGCATTGAGATGAGTATGGCATCAAGATCATCTTCCCTAATCTACCTCATAAGACTGTTTGAACACAAAAGACAAAACCAAAGAGGAAAACGCTCAAGAATGTTAAGAAAAATAAAAGTAGTCTAAGAAAAAATTTAATAACTATATCCAAAACAACTGGTGAATAAATTGTAGACTTTGCTTATTTTTTCTCATGTTCATATTCCCTTGATATTTCTAGAAAGGTGGTAGATTAATGAAAAGAACCAAAAAAAAAAGGCAAAGTACAGTTTATGCAATATTAAGTACTGAGACCATTTGAGAGCAAATATTAGTACATATCCCTAGGGCTTTATCATTTCATGTCTCTGAAAGCACATACCTACCTGCCTATATGATCTTTTATAAAGTGCTGAGAATAAATTAAATAATAATGCAATTTGGAAGTTCATAGTTTTATAATTGCTATTATGAAGTATGTGCTGTGCTTAGTTACTCAGTTGTTTCTGACTCTATGACCCCATGGAATGCAGCTTGGGAGGCTCCTCTGTCCATGGGGATTTTCCAGGCAAGAATACTGGCGTGGGTTGTCATGCACTCCTTTAGGGGATCTTCCCAACCCAAGGATCAAACCCAGATCCCCTGCATTGCAGACAGATTCCTTACCAACTGAGCCACCAGGGTAGCCCCAAAATACTGGAGTAGATAGCCTATACCCTTTCCAGGAGATCTTCCAGACCCATATATGAAGCACATATACAATTTCTTTAGATATTTGACTACTTCTAAAATGAAGAGGTAAAAATTATAAAAATACATTTTGAAATATTTTCTGAAAAGTTTACTTGACACAAACAAAATTAGTAAAAAATTTTAAGAGCTAGTTAAATAATTTTGAGGCATACTTATCTATTAGATAGTAACTTCTTGTTGTTTAATCATTACATTGTGTCTGACTCTTGTGACCCCATGGACTATAGCCCACCAGGCTCCTCTGTCCATAGAAGTCTCCAGGCAAGAATACTGGAATGGGTTGCCATTTCCTTCTCCAGAGGATCTTCCTGACCCAGGGACCAAATCCATGTCTCCCACATTGCAGGTGGGTTCTTTACCACTGAGCCACCTGGGAAGCCCCATAATAGTAACTTAGGTAATTATTTTCTTTTCCCAGTGAATTATTTTACAAGATTGACCAATTAAGCAGTTTGACAAAGCTTCTATCTCACTCTTTCTAACGGCAGCTCTACATTATGACATCTTGACTGGTGCCATCAGAATGGTTTGTTCTGAGCTTACCCCAAGCTCATTTCTCACTGGCAAAACAATTGAACTGTCAAATAGTCGTATCTGATACCTTCTTCAGAAAGACATGAGCAAATGGTCCCAAAGTTATGATGGAGCAGCAGAAGCATGAACAAGTTTAGTGACTTCCTTAAGGTCACGTGAAGACAAAACAAAGACCAGAAAACAGACTTCCTACCAATCAGTCTGTGTGAACTCTATTTCCAAGATTATCTTGCCATCTTTACTAACATCCTAGAAAAAGAGAAACCTGATTGCCATCAGTATGTCATTGAGTTGAATTTGTTTCATTACAGAGTAGGAAATGACTTTGTCTCCCTCTCTTCCTGTTTGTGTGTTGGTCCACTGGGAGGAGAAAGCTTCATCTAAGCCCATCTCCCTTCTCAGCAGTGGTGGAAGATAGATATCTTCTCCTATTCCATCTGTGAGGGGTGGTGAGACAGGCCTGCTGTTAGCAGCCTGAAGCTGCTTAGCAAGCTTATTAGCATCTCTTCTTCAACCTAGATTTAACTATCTGACATTCTACGCAATAAATCCCAGTGTGTGGGCTCTAGGATTTAAATTAAATGTGAGAAAATGAGATCTCCTAGGGCCTCAAGCATAAGCTGTGTTTTCCCACTCTGTTTACTAGAGGCACTGCATTTCTAGAAGAGTGAGCTGCGGGACCAGCTGTTAATAACCTAAGGCATACATCAATCACTCTCCAATGTCAAGGTCATCTGAGCTCCTTTAATTCAGCACCCCTTCTCCCACTTACAAGCATAAGTTATCAATTGCCCATTTCTCTCAGACATTAAAGAAAACTGACAACTGGGCAACGTGATGGGAACTGAGTCTACTCTAATGGGAGAGACTATGTGTCCTGCTGGTTCACCAACAGGCAAAGCTCTAAATGCAGCTGAACGCAGTCCTACCAGGCAGTATGGGAGCAACAACTGAAAGAAGTCCTTGATGCAGAGACCAGAAGGTACATCAAGTAAAAGCCGAGTGGCCTGCAAATGAAGACCTAGCTTCCGTACAGCCCTACACACTTGTCTGATGTCCCTCACTGCAGGTCCTTCCAGGTTCACCCATTTGACTCTTCCCCAGGGGCAAGCTCTCTCTCCTCTTATAACAGATTCTGCTGGGGTCGCAAAAAGATCCCTTTCCTAGGTCTGGGCTGTGGCTGCTAGATACTAATGGAGCTGTCTGGGAGGAAACAGAGCACCCTCAATAGCTCACAGCCAGAGGTGGATATGGTATTTCTGGCCACAAACTCCAAGGTTCATTTCTGTCATCTGAGGCTATATTTCATCTGAACCCATGTATTTGCTTGGCTTCCTCTCCCCTATTCTTCTTCCCTCACTTCCTTACATGCTTCATGTGCAAGGTCTCCCTCATTAATATCATTTGTACAAGAATCCCCTTCCCAGGTTCTGCTTTTAGAAGATGCTTTTCAAGCCAACTTCTGAATATCAGCTCTCAGGCCACTGGGACTCTTGTTTTGTAATCAACTTCTTTTCCAAAGGCAAAAATGTTTCTCCTGCTCTTCTCTTTGCTCAGAATACATTTTTAATTTCCTCCTCTTATCTCCTCCATAAGCTCTGTTTCCCCTTGTGCTGGGCTATGCTTAGTCGCTCAGTTGTGTCCGATTCTTTGTGACCCCATGGACAGCAGCCCACCAGGCTCCTCTGTTCATGGGATCCTCCAGGCAAGAATACTGGAGAGGGTTGCCATGCCCTCCTCCAACGGGTCTTCCCAACCCAGGGACTGAATCCACATCTCCCACATTGTGGGCAGATTCTTTACTGTCTGAACCAAGTGGGTAATCTATCCCTTCTCTAGGGGATCTTCCTGACCCAGGAAAATCCATGTCTCCCACATTGCAGGTGGGTTCTTTACCACTGAGCCACCTGGGAAGCCCCATAATAGTAACTTAGGTAATTATTTTCTTTTCCCAGTGAATTATTTTACAAGATTGACCAATTAAGCAGTTTGACAAAGCTTCTATCTCACTCTTTCTAACGGCAGCTCTACATTATGACATCTTGACTGGTGCCATCAGAATGGTTTGTTCTGAGCTTACCCCAAGCTCATTTCTCACTGGCAAAACAATTGAACTGTCAAATAGTCGTATCTGATACCTTCTTCAGAAAGACATGAGCAAATGGTCCCAAAGTTATGATGGAGCAGCAGAAGCATGAACAAGTTTAGTGACTTCCTTAAGGTCACGTGAAGACAAAACAAAGACCAGAAAACAGACTTCCTACCAATCAGTCTGTGTGAACTCTATTTCCAAGATTATCTTGCCATCTTTACTAACATCCTAGAAAAAGAGAAACCTGATTGCCATCAGTATGTCATTGAGTTGAATTTGTTTCATTACAGAGTAGGAAATGACTTTGTCTCCCTCTCTTCCTGTTTGTGTGTTGGTCCACTGGGAGGAGAAAGCTTCATCTAAGCCCATCTCCCTTCTCAGCAGTGGTGGAAGATAGATATCTTCTCCTATTCCATCTGTGAGGGGTGGTGAGACAGGCCTGCTGTTAGCAGCCTGAAGCTGCTTAGCAAGCTTATTAGCATCTCTTCTTCAACCTAGATTTAACTATCTGACATTCTACGCAATAAATCCCAGTGTGTGGGCTCTAGGATTTAAATTAAATGTGAGAAAATGAGATCTCCTAGGGCCTCAAGCATAAGCTGTGTTTTCCCACTCTGTTTACTAGAGGCACTGCATTTCTAGAAGAGTGAGCTGCGGGACCAGCTGTTAATAACCTAAGGCATACATCAATCACTCTCCAATGTCAAGGTCATCTGAGCTCCTTTAATTCGCACCCCTTCTCCCACTTACAAGCATAAGTTATCAATTGCCCATTTCTCTCAGACATTAAAGAAAACTGACAACTGGGCAACGTGATGGGAACTGAGTCTACTCTAATGGGAGAGACTATGTGTCCTGCTGGTTCACCAACAGGCAAAGCTCTAAATGCAGCTGAACGCAGTCCTACCAGGCAGTATGGGAGCAACAACTGAAAGAAGTCCTTGATGCAGAGACCAGAAGGTACATCAAGTAAAAGCCGAGTGGCCTGCAAATGAAGACCTAGCTTCCGTACAGCCCTACACACTTGTCTGATGTCCCTCACTGCAGGTCCTTCCAGGTTCACCCATTTGACTCTTCCCCAGGGGCAAGCTCTCTCTCCTCTTATAACAGATTCTGCTGGGGTCGCAAAAAGATCCCTTTCCTAGGTCTGGGCTGTGGCTGCTAGATACTAATGGAGCTGTCTGGGAGGAAACAGAGCACCCTCAATAGCTCACAGCCAGAGGTGGATATGGTATTTCTGGCCACAAACTCCAAGGTTCATTTCTGTCATCTGAGGCTATATTTCATCTGAACCCATGTATTTGCTTGGCTTCCTCTCCCCTATTCTTCTTCCCTCACTTCCTTACATGCTTCATGTGCAAGGTCTCCCTCATTAATATCATTTGTACAAGAATCCCCTTCCCAGGTTCTGCTTTTAGAAGATGCTTTTCAAGCCAACTTCTGAATATCAGCTCTCAGGCCACTGGGACTCTTGTTTTGTAATCAACTTCTTTTCCAAAGGCAAAAATGTTTCTCCTGCTCTTCTCTTTGCTCAGAATACATTTTTAATTTCCTCCTCTTATCTCCTCCATAAGCTCTGTTTCCCCTTGTGCTGGGCTATGCTTAGTCGCTCAGCTGTGTCCGATTCTTTGTGACCCCATGGACAGCAGCCCACCAGGCTCCTCTGTTCATGGGATCCTCCAGGCAAGAATACTGGAGAGGGTTGCCATGCCCTCCTCCAACGGGTCTTCCCAACCCAGGGACTGAATCCACTCTCCCACATTGTGGGCAGATTCTTTACTGTCTGAACCAAGTGGGTAATCTATCCCTTCTCTAGGGGATCTTCCTGACCCAGGCATCAAACTGGGGTCTCCTGCATTACAGGCAGATTCTTTACCAGCTCAGCTACCAGGGAAACCCATTTCCTCTTGTCAGTTCAGTTGCTTAATCATGTCTGACTCTTTGCAACCCCATGGACTGCAGCATGCCAGGCCTCCCTGTCCATCACCAACTTTTGGAGTTTACTCAAATTCATGTCCATTGAGTTGGTGATGCCATCCAACTATCTCATCCTCTGTTGTCCCTTTTCCTCCTGCCTTCAATCTTTCCCAGCATCAGAGTCTTTTCAAATGAGTCAGTTCTTCCCATCAGGGGGCCAGAGTATTGGAGTTTCAGCATCAGTCCTTCCAATGAATATTCAGGACTGATTTCCTTTAGGATGGACTAGTTGGATCACCTTGCAGTCCAAGGGACTCTCAAGAGTCTTCTCCAACAACGCTGTTCAAAAGTGTCAGTTCTTTGGCACTCAGCTTTCTTTATAGTCC
>SJYC01060737.1:0-10839 GCA_006408675.1 Madoqua kirkii | reverse complement strand
TAAGTAATCTCAATAACAGATTTGGTATTAGACAAGAATCAAAAGGAAAAGAACAACTATTGGAGAATACGTTTTTCAGATCAATTCATTTTAACTTGATTTATGTAAATCATTTTATTCAAATTTAATTGGGTAGATAATTCCTGTCATCTGTTAGAGATGGTGTAAAATGTACAAGAAATAACTAAGAAGAAGATAAAGAAAGACTTTATCCCCAAGGAGATTGTAGTGATGAAACTGGAGAGGAGGGGCAAGTAAACAGAAAGTCAACTTAAATCTCTTTCAAGAAGTAAAATATCAAAAGATGTTAGAAAATATAGGTAATCCTGACATACCTGTTGATAATATAATCCTGGAAACAATATTCCATTTCAGTTGAGTAATGAAGGCAATTTATTATTAACAGTGGATACCGTGGTCAGTCAGTTCAGTCACTCAGTTGTGCTCGACTCTTTGAGACCCCATGGACTGCAGCACACCAACTGCACCCACCTGTCCATTGCCAACTCCTGGAGCTTACTCAAACTCATGTCCATTGAGTTGGTGTTGCCATCCAACCATCTCATCCTCTGCTGTCCCCTTCTCTCACCCTCAATCTTTCCCAGCATCAGGGTCTTTTCAGATAAGTCAGTTCTTTGCATCAGGTGGCCAAAGTATTGGAGTTTTAGCTTCAGCATCAGTCCTTTCAATGAATATTCTGGGCTGATTTCCTTTAGGATTAACTGGCTGGATCTCCTTGCAGTCCAAGGGGCTCTCAAGAGTCACTTTTCCCAGTTTTGAAGTAAACTGTTTTATTCACGTCTGGTTCTAACTGTTGCTTCTTGACCTGCTTACAGGTTTCTCCGGAGGCAGGTGAGGTGGTCTAGTATTCCCATCTCTTTAAGAATTTTCCACAGAGTATCCACATTTTGTGTGATGATACAGAGTACATCATGCAAAATCCTGCACTGGATGAATCACAAGCTGGAACTGTAATTGCCAGAGGAGATATCAACAACCTCAGATACATGGATAATACCACTCTGAAGGTATAAAGTGAAGAGGAACTAAAGAGCCTCTTGATGAAAGTGAGAAGAGAGTGAAAAAGTTGGCTTAAAACTCAACATTCAAAAAAACTAAAGATCATGGCATCTAGTCCTTTCAGTTCACTGCAAATAGAAGGAGAAAAAGTGGAAACAGTGGTAGATTTTATTTTCTTGGGCTCTAAAATCATGGCAGATGGTGACTGGAGCCATGAAATTAAAAGACACCTGGTCCTTGGAAGAAAAGCTATGATAAATATAGAGAGTATATTAAAAAGCAAAGATATCATTTTGCCAACAAAGATTCATATAGTCAAAGCTATGGTTTTTTCCAGTAGTCATGTATGGATGTGAGCTGGACCATAAAGAACGCTGAGTGCTAAGGACTGATGCTTTTGAACTGTGGTGCTGGAGTAGACTCTTGAGAGTCCCTTGGACTGCAATGAGATCAACCTAGTTAGTCCTAAAGGAGATCAGTCCTGAATATTCATTGGAAGGACTGATGTTGAAGATGAAGCTCCACTACTTTGGCCACTTGATGTGAAGACTTGACTCATTGGAAAAGATTGTGATGCTGGGAAACTTGATGGCAAATGGAGAAGGCAGTGGCAGAGTATGAGATGATTAGATAGCACCACCAACTCAATGGACACGAATTTGAGCAAACTCTGGGAGACAGTGGATGATAAGGGCCTGATGTCTGTAGTCCAGGGGTTGCAAAGAGCCAGACATGACTTAGCTACTGAACAACAACATTTAATTTGGATTGAGGGTAAAAAATTCATATGAAATTAAACCTTGTGGTTGACTAGGACATTTGCAATAAAAAATAATTTAATTGCCCTTAGGATTTTCTATGCTTCCCTGGTGGCTAAGAAGGTAAAGCATCTGCCTGCAATACAGGAGACCCAGGTTCGATCCCTGAGTGGGGAAGATCCCCTGGAGAAGGAAATGGCAACCTACTCCAGTACTCTTGCCTGTAAAATCCCATGGACGGAGAGGCCTTAGTCAGACTCAACTGAGCAATGTCACTTTTTTTTCGCTTTAAGATAAACAGACATCCTGGAATGTAAAGTCGAGTGGGCCTTAGAAAGCATCACTATAAACAAAGGTAGTGGAGGTGATGGAATTCCAGTTGAGCTATTTTAAATCCTGAAAGATGATGCTGTGAAAGTGCTGCACTCAATATGACAGCACATTTGGAAAATTCAGTAGTGGCCACAAGACTGGGAAAGGTCAGTTTTCATTCTAATATCAAAGAAAAGCAATGCCAAAGAATGCTCAAATTACCTCACAACTGCACTCATCTTACACACTAGTAAAGTAATGCTCAAAATTCTCCAAGCAGGCTTCAGCAATATACGAATTGTGAAATTTCAGATGTTCAAGCTGGATTCAGAAAAGGCTGAGGACCAGAGATCAAATTGCCAAAATCCGCTGGATCATATTCAGTAGTGGCCACAAGACTGGGAAAGGTCAGTTTTCATTCTAATATCAAAGAAAAGCAATGCCAAAGAATGCTCAAATTACCTCACAACTGCACTCATCTTACACACTAGTAAAGTAATGCTCAAAATTCTCCAAGCAGGCTTCAGCAATATACGAATTGTGAAATTTCAGATGTTCAAGCTGGATTCAGAAAAGGCTGAGGACCAGAGATCAAATTGCCAAAATCCGCTGGATCATTGAAAAAGCAAGGAGTTCCAGAAAGACATCTATTTCTGCTTTACTGACTATGCTAAAAGGTCAGTTTTCATTCCAATTCCAAAGAAAGGCAATGTCAAAGAATGCTCCAACTACTGCACAATTGCACTCATTTCACACGCTAGTAAAGTAATGCTCAAAGTTCTCCAAGCCAGGCTTCAACAATACGTGAACTGTGAACTTCCAAATGTTCAAGCTGGTTTTAGAAAAGGCAGAGGAACCAGAGATCAAATTGCTAACATCTGCTGAATCATCAAAAAAGCAAGAGTTCCAGAAAAAGACTATTTCTGCTTTATTGACTATGCCAAAGCCTTTGACTGTGTGGATCAGAACAAACTGTGGAAAATTCTTCAAGTGATGAGAATACCAGACCATCTGACCTGCCTCTTGAGAAACCTATATGCAGGTCAGGAAGCAACAGTAAGAACTAGACATGGAATGACAGACTGGTTCCAAATAGGAAAAGGAGTATGTCAAGGCTGTATATTGTCACCCTGCTTGTTTAACTTCTGTGCAGAATACATCATGAGAAACGCTGACCTGAAAGAAGCACAAGCTGGAATCAAGATTGCCAGGAGAAATATCAATAACCTCATATATCCAGATGATACCACCCTTATGGCAGAAAGTGAAGAGGAGCTAAAGGGCCTCTTGATGAAGGTGAAAGAGGAGAGTGTAAAAGTTGGCTTAAAGCTCAACATTCAGAAAACTAAGAGCATGGCATCTGGTCTTATCATTTCATGGGAAATAAGTGGGGAAACAGTGTCAGAGTTTATTTTTTTGGGCTCCAAAATCACTGCAGATGGTGACTGCAGCCATGAAATTAAAAGATGCTTACTCCTTGGAGGAAAGTTATGACCAACCTAGACAGCATATTGAAAAGCAGAGACATTACTTTACCAACAAAGGTCCGTCTAGTCAAGGCTATGGTTTTTCCAGTATTTATGTATGGATGTGAGAGTTGGACTCTAAAGAAAGCTGAGTACCAAAGAGTTGATGCTTTTGAGCTGTGGTTTGGAGAAGACTCTTGAGGGTCACTTGAACTGCAAGGAGATTCAACCAGTCCATCCTGAAGGAGATCAGTCCTGGGTGTTCATTGGAAGGACTGATGTAGAAGCTGAAACTCCAATACTTTGGCCACTGGATGTGTAGAGCTTACTCATTTGAAAAGACCCAGATGCTGGAAAAGATTGAGGGCAGGAGGAGAAGGGGACAACAGAGGCTGAGATGATTGGATGGCATCACTGACACAATGTACATGGGTTTGAGTGGGCTCTGGGAGTTGGTGATGGACAGGGAGACCTAGTGTGCTACAGTTCATGGGGTCACAAAGAGCCAGACATGACTGAGCGACTGAACTGAACCGAATCTATTGGTTATGCTTTGCTGGTGAACCCTGATTGACATATATTCAGGCAGTTGTTGCCTGCTTTTTCTTCAGTGTATGGATCATATTTTTCTGTTTCTTCAAGTCTCATATTTCTTTTTGAAATTGCACAATTTAAATAATGTACAGTAGCAACTCTGAGCACTCACCCTCTGATCCCAGGGGTTTGCTGTTTTTGTTTGCCTGCTTACTTGTGTAGTGACTGGCTGGATTATTTGCATGACTTCTGCTACCCCTCTTTTCTCCCCACCCCCACAAGGGGAGGCCTCTAAGGATGCTCCTCAGGGAATATTGTCTATATACCCCTTATGCATGGCCATAGTCTCCCTGGGATGACAGTGGTTTTAGCAGTATTTATGTGACTATCTTTTTTCATGACTATGCCCAGCTATTACACTCTGCAGGCTGATTATTATCTTGGATAATGTCTTGGGAATACATTGCCTTATGGATTTATCCAACGAAATTCAGGCTCCTTTTGTGAGAGAACAGAGAGTAGAGGTGGAGAGACAAGGGCTAAGATTTAGATACCTATACTTGCTTAAAGAGGAGCTGGAGGATTTGTGTATGGCTAGTGGAAAGCTGTGTGTTGACTATTGCAGTCAGATATAATTGAAAGCCCAGCTAAAATATCAATGTAACTATATTGGGGGTAGTACATTCTTATCTATTATAGTAGAGAGGACCTTCATTCTTATCTATTATAGTAGAAAAATAACCAATTCTAAAATTAATTTAAAAATAGTGACTTAACCTAGCCAAAAGATACTGACGTGACCACGAAAGAATTGAAATCAGAGCCAGTTAAAAGTGGCTACTTCCAAGGACAAGTCTAAAAGATGGGAAAGTTCTTTAGAGGCCCTCATTTCCTCTTCCTCCCACCACTTCCTCCCTCTGTCCTTATTATACCCCTCTCTCTATATCTTTTTAAAAAACTCTCTCTCTCCTCAGACTTTCTGTATTATTTTATATGTTAAACATATATATTTATTAGTTTCATTACAATTTAGAATAAAGATTTGCTAAGCAAACATTAGAAATTAGATTATTCAAAAGACAAGAGGTTTTTCTCTGTTTAGAGCACTTGAGGGTCACTCAGTTATGAAATAATTTGCAAGTTACACAGCATTCTTGTTTATTTAATTAAGGCATGTCCCTGTGTACTTTAGGATACTCTTAATGTGAGTCATTATACATCATTGTCCTTAGAAATAACCCTTAGAAATACTAAAATTGCATTCTTCGAGATGGTTCATGCCCCTAAAAAACCCAAACCCCCCAAACATCTCTTCTTCCAAACCAAATTCTGTCTTCTTTGAAGAAAGAGTTCTCAAAAGTCTCAAATTTATTCTGACTCCAGAAGGGCTCTTCACAGTTTTCTCTTTTCCTGTTCTCTCTGTAAACTAGTGGATCTATAGTTTAGCCTGTATCTCCAATGAATACATACATCAGTTGCTTTCCTGTTGCCTTTCACCACAACCTTCACTGTTTGGAACACACTTAGGTTGAAACATTTCTCACTGTGTTGCAAATGAAGCCACTTCATCAGTTCTTTGGGGAGACATTTGGAGCTGTCTGTTCTGTGGTCTGCCTCTTTATTTGTTTTCTGGTAAAATTCTCCCAACTGGGAAAAATCTTTGAGCCATGACTCTGGTGCTAGGAGTGGGGACAATGCCTGGCTTCTCTCTGAGTGACCCTCCTGCATTAGGAGCTGAGCGCTCAGTGGAACGGTAGGCATCAGTCTCAGAACTTCTCAGTTTACCCCTCTTGCCATGGAAACCTGCCCCATGAGTTGGGGAAGAAGTGATCAGGGCCCCAGTATTGGAGTCTCCTCAAGGTAGGCCTCCATCACAGGAGTGTTGCTTGTGAAGAAGCATCTACTTTTCGACCACACTCCACTAGAACTTTGTTGTTGTTCAGTTGCTCAGTCGTGTCTGATTCTTTGCGACTCCATGGATTGCAGCACTCCAGGCCTCTCTATCCTTCACTATCTCCTGGAATTTGCTCAAACTCATTGTCCATTGAGTTGGTGATGTCATCCAGAGATGAGATTCTCTGTCACCACCTTCTCTTACTGCCCTCAATATTTCCCAGCATCAGGTTCTTTTCCAGTGAGTCAGCTCTTCACATTAGGTGGCCAAAGTATTGGAGTTTCAGCTTCAGTCCTTCCAACAAATATTCAGGATTGATTTCCTTAAGATTGATTCGTTCGATCTCCTTACAGTCCAAGGGATTCTTAGGAGTCTTCTCCAGCACCACAATTCAAAAGCATCAATTCATCAGTGCTCAGCCAAAAATCGGCCAAAGGAGGATGAGAAATGCTGACTTCTGCCTTCTCCAGGAGTACAGTCTTCTGACTGGAGCAGGGGTGAGAAGGAGCTCTGTGTTCTTGGCAGGAACAGATGAATAAAGTTTCCATCTTACTGAGCTGGGAGAGGGGACGAACATGAATTTTGGTTCAAAAATGTTTCAACTGGTTTTACTGAATTTTAGTATATTTTCTTGAATAACTGTTTCTGCATTGACTCTATGCCCTTAGGACCATTTGCAGAGGCATTTAAAATTTTCAGCAGTTGACTGTCAGCAGGTTGTGTTTTTTTCACACTGTTGTGCTAGTAGTGGAATTCTCACCCACATGCCACTTTAATTTGGTGTCAGGAATACCCAGAACCTGTGCCAGAGCACACTGATTACATGTGAGTTTAGAATTAAACCACCATTTCCTGTTTGTGGTTACATATGTGGGAAAGGGTGGTGTAGGGAGAGTCTTCCAAATACTTACTAGATCCAGATCATAGAAGGTGACTCAGACACACGAGCAACATATCCTCCCCCCTCCCTCCCATCTTCCCTCTTCCCACTCACATATTCACAATGACTCATCCAGCCACACCAACTCATGGCAATCCTACCTTACCCTGTCACCCAATCCAGCTTGTCATCCCAGACACCTGTTCTGTGTTGGCCATAGAGGATAATCAAGTGTAAGAGGCTCCGGTGAGGAGCCTAACCTTGGACTGCAGGAGAGGCCTCAGTTGGCTGAGCCCCCTCTGTTGGCTGAGCCCCATTCTCCATCCTGAGCCTCTCCCACTGTTGGCTGAGTGGAGTTCTGGAAAGGGTTAGAGGTCCCAGGGATACTTCTCTGGCTGTGGCCCATCATACTGGCTGCTACCAGAGCAGAGAGGGACCTGGGTTCCCCATCTCCCAGTTGGAGGATGTATCTGGAGATAAGGATCCTTGAGTGACCAGGAATGGAGCATGTTGTTTCTTTGAACTCAGATATTCTTCTACCCTGGACACTTTAGAAGGTGGGCAGGGACCAAACCTCCTTTATTCATTTCTGTCCAGAGAATCCAGTCTGAGTCTTAGATCATCTGTCAGTATCAGTTGAGAATATTCCCCTCACAGTACACAGACCCTAAGTCAGGAACACTCTCATCAGAGACTTTTACATCCTGTTCAGCTCTACATATAAACACCTTTTGTGACAGGAATGTGTCTGGGATTTTTGCTGTGGTAAATAAAGACTGTGTTCAAGGTCAGAAGGTGGAGGGGTAAGCTCCTTCTCCTCTCAAGTATGTGGTCCTCAACACCAAATAAAATTACACAATGCCCTCAATGTCTACTCATGTCAACACAAATGGCATGATTTCCTTCTTTTTAATGGCTGAGTAGAACTATATATATGTATATATATATATATAAAATTATATATTATAATATACATAACATATTTTACATATATAAATATATATTAACACATATATAACAATTATATATTATAACATATATAACACATTATATAACATATATGTTATATTATATATAACATATATTATATAATAATATATATAATTGTATATCAGTACAGCCAGTTCAGTTGCTCAGTCATGGCCGACTCTTTGTTACCCCATGAATTGCAGCACATCAGGCCTATCTGTCCATCACCAACTCTATCAATGCACAACAGTTAGATATGTCTTTTTCCACTAATGTAAATTTCAAAAATGCTAGATTGTTAAGAATGTAAAACTAAACTATTAAATGCATAATTATTTGATTAAAACATATGGACTTTAAAAACTACTAATAAGGCTTTTATGAAATGAAGTAACTACTAGGAATGGGATCCAAGCATTTTCAGAAGCTGAAATATTTGACTAGAAGACTGGTATCCTTGGTGCATCTTGGTGAATACATCTGATGTGAGCCAGGTAAGCTCCAGAAGTCAGAATAAGCAACAGATAACAGAGAAGGATGGAAAGAAGGGTATACCACAATCTTCTATGCCAGTTAGAAAAGGAATATATCCTACAGGTAAAGTTCAGGGCTTTACAAGTTGAGGTAGTTCTAGAATTCTTTCTAAATATTATCTAAACACATATTTGACTTTTGTGTTATAAATTACTTTATGTTCATGAAAGTTCTTTATTAAATCTTACTAAAGGTACTATTTTTTCTGTATTTCAAATAGAGTGATCTAGCATTATTACATGAGACTAGTGGAAATTTTATTGTTCCATTTCCCTGAGATTATAGTATTACACTTTGGTTACTTCTTAATCCTCATAACTACCCCTCAAGAAATGCATTATTATTCTCCTTATAAAAGTTTATGTTTGGTGAGGTAAATTTAAATTTCTCTTAGACAATGAGAAAATGGCAGACCCATTTTCTAAACTCAGATTCTTTTTTTTTTAATGAAGTCTTTTCTGTAGTTCATTATTATGAAAAAAGTGCTTCGTTTCACAAAAATTAAGAATGCTTTCAAGCATTGCGCTCTTTCCTATACCTGGAGATTGTGTAACCAGTCATCACTAGAAAATATGTCAGTCTTCCATTTTGTTTTTCTTTCTGCTCCAAAGATGGCTTTTTTATTCCCTCTATTTTAATTTCTTGTTTATAATATATCTGTAAAATGGCTGAGTGGAGTTAAGCATGAATGTTTTTTGGAGATTGAATCTGTAAGCTTAACCTTAAAACAGCCTGCTTTAATCGTAGGGGTGCTATCTTTGCCCCCTAAATCATTACACATATTTTTCACTGTTATAGAATGACTGAGTTTGGATAGTGCTTGAAAAAAATGTATCTTTGGTCTGCACATTTTTTCAGTATTTTCTCTAGTCTTTCATGTCTTTCTCTTTCTACTATCCTATTTTATCCCATGTCACATTTCCTCACAGTCCATCATTTAAACATATATTAACTGATATCATTTATTAAAATATGGCTTTACTTAAAACACTGATGAATGAAACTATAATACTGTGATATCCAATGACAGAGATAGATTCAAGTCACAGAGTTAGATTTTAAGTGCCTTCGTTTGTACCTCCTCAAACACAAAAAGTGGCTGGCTAATCTACTAAACTATGCTTTTCTTGAGCAAAACAATTTAAGTGTATTTGTTTTTGTATAAATTAGTGTGTGTGTGGATACTCATATGTACATATATGAGCATAAGGCTACTTTTATGTATCACTACATTTACACATATACTGTATGTATTGTTGTAAATGTGTTTGAATAAAAATATAATTTATCTTGTCTGACTATTCATAAGTCCTAATTTGAAATAATTTAAGGATGACAGAACACAATGAAACATATTACCCTTAAAATACACAAAGCAAATATTTCATTGAGACAGATAAATATAAGATCAAAACTTACCAAAAAAAAACAAACAAAAAACCCAGAGGTCAAAACACCATAAACCTTTAAGCAGTTCCACATTAATTCTGGATTAAAAATTTAAAAAGCAAATCTAGGTTTTATTCAGGCACCACTCTTTTGATATCATATTCAGTGTTAGGTGTACTAACTAAATTAAAGATAATTAAAATTTTTAGTACAGCAATTTGTTAAGAGTTTTACTCATGAGTAAAAAAAAAAATTATACAAAGGACAAAACCAATGTTTATTTTGTTATTTCAAAGTTATTTGCCAACAAGAGGTTTTTAAATTTTTTTTTAAAGCATACAAATGGGAAAACTGCACCAGCTAACCACTATATTTAAATGAAATCTATTTACCTTTTATCCAGTCTGAATAGATGCTTTTTAATTATTGCTAATTGTTTAAGATGCCTTTGCATCCCCCAGAAGATTTAGTCTGAATAAATTTAATTCCTTTAAAATCTCCTTCAGTTACAGGCAAATACAGTAAGAAGCCCCATAGGTATGGTAGTAAAATAGTCATAAAGGCAGAAGCGTTTCAGTGAGTAGCAAGGAAGCCTTCCCCAAAAGAGGCAGAAAAGAAATGGTTGGAGATGCAAGAGCCAAACATGAAACACAGAGTTGAAACATTTAAGATGACTGTGAAAAAGGTCTATGTTCATTTGTTAAAGAATGCACTGGGGCAGACGAAAGCATATGAATAGTTCTTTCACAGGTCACAGCGTCCATTCAGCCTGTGACATTGTTATTACCCGACAGAAATAGATGGGCCTAATTAATATTCTGAACATACCTGGGAGAACATTCTTAAGGAAATCATCCTCTGGTGGTTTGAAAATTGAAGAAAGAAAGAAACTTAACAGTGAGCATTAAAAATTGAATCTAGATAACAAAGTCAACTGCTCTTAAAGTTTAATGCCAGCTGCAAATAGAAGTCTTGTTTGTGTACATTTCTGGTGTAAATGGTTGTGCCTTGTGAAATAAAGTTGAGCAGTACTTTGAATTTATTAATAATTCTTGCCATTTCATCAAATAACAGGTACAAATC
>SJYC01060736.1:0-10142 GCA_006408675.1 Madoqua kirkii | reverse complement strand
CCAGAAGACAAATTTCTATGTAGAGAGTCTGGAGTCTGGGAGGTCAAGGCTAAAGGGAGAAGGGGCAGAAAAAGAAGAGTCAGAGGTGAGAGGTGGTAGGGTAACTTGCTGTTGACATTTGCAGTTGACCTTGCTGACACCATCTGAAATTTCCAAAGAAAGTTCTCTACAGGGCTTGATGTGAGCAGATTTATTTTTGAGACTACCCAGAAGTATGGCCCCAGTTGGCAAAAACAGACTTCTCTGGTGGATGACTTACAACTTGACCTCAAAGTTAGGATTATCTGGGAAGCAAGAAGGATTGTGTTTCAAATTTGTGAGGCACTGGTTTGAACATGTGGAATTAAGCAACATTGTGGATGTCAGGAAAATATGTGAATTTGACTCTGTACAAAGGATCTAGTGAGATACAGATATGGGCTCTAGATGTGGGCAAAGAGCTTCTCAGAGAATTCAGCTTGTGAGCCTGACTAGTTGGGGAGCCCTAGCTGTTGCAGGCAGTATGGTAACTCCCCATGGGAGGTCAACCCAGGAGCCAATCTCATTGAACTCATCAATCAGTGAAACAAAAACTTTTTCCTCTCTTATCAAACTTGCCTACCCTAAATATGTAAATATATATATGTAAGACAGAAAAGTTTGTACATCATTAGGGAAAGAGCAGTATAGCTAATAATCCATCCAGGGCTGTAGCATGTGCCATTTTTCCTGTAGAGCCCCGCAGACTCTTGGACTGCTTGACAGCTAGAGGACATCGGTGGTGGTGCCCAGAAAAGGTGAGTCCAACAGAGTAATGGTGGTATCTGACTATCAGCAGTGCCTGCCTGCACTGTGGCATCTTCCATGATCTTTAGGCTAGCGGGGACCCCTCAGCAGGAGAATAAGGTGGCAAGGCAGAGATGACTAAGCAGGACTAATGTGAGAATGACATTTGGCTTGCATTCACAGCATCTAGCTTCTTGCAGTGCTCAAAGGAGCTGTGAGCTTACCCTGCCTGTGGCCTGGGGAATAAGAGAAGTAGAATGGGAGAACCATAGATGGGAGCAGGGTAGCATCCATGTCCAGTGAAAGTGAACTTGTTTTGAGCAAAAATAAACATCGTCTGGGGACTCCCAGAAATATCTGGGTAAAGTGTATGCTCGGCTCAGGTCCTGAGCAATGTATGTGAGGCCATGAGGCAGTGCTATTTCAGTTATTAATGGTAATGTGATCTCATTTGCTTCCATAGGCTTGTGTGGCCTGGGGAAATTTTGGTTATATTGTGTGTAATGGGGAGCTTCTCATTTTTAAAAGCAAAAGAGTTGGTATAATGGAAGTAATGTTTTAGAAAGATTAAATTCCAATTTGTGAGGAAAGAGAAATGACTTTAACAGTAGGAAAACATTAGTTACATTGCTTTAAAAATTGAGGAAAAAAAAATTCATTGTTGGTTTTAAGCAAAGCTATGCCATTTAATTTATATACATACCTCAAAGAAAAAGCAAAATATCCAGAACTTTGGAATGACTCACAGAAGTCTAGGAAACTGATGGTAATTAAGGTCTTCAGAAATTCTTTAGCTTGAAGCAAAGGCAACATGACTTCTAATCTGTGCTAATACCTCTACCTCTGAATAGTTGCTAATATCTTGTTTTCATGTATGTATTGCCAACTTCATGCTCCTTGAGCTGGTTTGCAAATCTTACTGTTTATACACTCTACAGCCTTCCCTGGTGGCTCAGACGGTTAAGCATCTGTCTACAATGCGGGAGACTTGGGTTCAATCCCTGGGTTGGGAAGATCCCCTGGAGAAGGAAATGGCAATCCACTCCAGTACTATTGCCTGGAAAATCCCATGGACAGAGAAGCCTGGTAGGCTACATGTAGTCCATGGGGTCACAAAGAGTCGGACACACTGAACAACTTCACTTCACTTCACTACATTGTTTCTCTTCAAGCTGTATAAGTGGTGGGAAATGACATCAGGTCAACTCCCTCCAGACAGTATGTGACAAAACAAATGGTGATTAAATTATTTCATCAGGCCTAAATACTTCTGTTTGACTATCTTAGACAAGTTGCTAATTCTCTCTTTGCCTCATCTTTTTTCTGTGTAGAATAAAAATGTTCAGATGATCCTCATGTCTTTTTCCATGCTAAAATAATATGATTCTAGAAAAATAATTCTATAATTACTTGAGAATCATTTTATTTTCCCATAGTGACAAGTTCCTCATGTACTTTTCTTTCAAGCCAGGTTGAAAGATTCAAAATTTCTCTAACTAAAATTGCTCTATCTTTCAAAAAAAAAAAAAAAAGGTAGATAGCAGCTTTAGCTTAGAAAAAGGAGCAGAAAAAAAGTGAGGAGTAACTTTTGTCTAAATGAAAACTTCATCAGGAAAAATGAACTGATCAGTATGCTCTGAGGACAAGTCTTCTGTTCAGAAGGGCATGCCTTTGTTGCTACATGTACTTAACATAATTTATATTATTATTATAATCACTATTTAAATATATAGTCATGCATATTTTTATTTATACATTTGGAACACACCTAATGGATCATATTTTACAATTTATATAATTTCTATCAGAAATTACTAGCTATTTATGATATTCCATTTGAATATGGATGAGACAACATGTTCAAGCAAATACGTGCACTGTGGTGTTAGGAATAGGAAATAAATTTATTAAACAGAATCTTCTATAAAGTTCCACAGTCTGAGGTGAGTCAGTACATGATAGCAGAGTTGAAAGATCAGACCAAGTCTCACCCAATAGCAAGTTTTTGCCTCAAAAGGTATCCTAAAGATATTTATCTACGTTAAGACATAGCTGAAGAAAAATTCAGTACACAGAAATAAAATGCAAAATATTTCTGAACAGTTATTTGATTTGTCAAATGCCTCAATTCAAAACTTAAACAGCACAGAATTTCACAAAATCTCAGAGAGTATGCTTTAAAAGGAAAAAGAAAGCAAGGAAACGAGAGAAGAAAAGGAAAAGGAAAGAAAAAAGGTAGGAATCATCATAAAATATATGGTTACAAAGAGATATTGGAGACTTGTGGTATAAACTAAATGGTTTAATCATGGCTTAAAGATATGATAAAATTAATTTAACACAGAACACAATCTTCTAACTAATTTCCTATAATTTTACAGGGGAAATGGAAGCAAAAGAGAACTAATATTTATGGAAGTCTGCTATGGATTTAGTTCTGTTTATTGTATGCTTAATATTATAATTCCTTTTAAAATGAAACATAACAGAGAATGAAGTGTGAGAAACATTATAGGAAACTATACCTTAGGACTGGTGGGAGATATGGATATAACTGAACATAGATGATGACAACTGCTTACAAATGGAATGAAAAAGAAAACCAATCAAAATCTTAGGTCATGTCTTTTTCTCCCATAAAATTAAGTACCATGAAAAGTGAAAATGAAGTCTCTCAGTTGTGTCCGTTTCTTTGTGCCCCTATGGGCTGTGGCCTATCAGCCTCCTCCATCCATGGAATTTTCCAGGCAAGAATACTAGAGTGGGTTGTCATTTCCTTCTCCAGGGAATCTTCCAGACACCAGGGACTGAACTCAGGTCTCCTGCATTGCAAGCAGACTCTTTACCCTCTGAGCCTCCAAGGACTGGTGTACCATAGGCATTGAAAGCAAGCAGAAGAGGTCAGTGTTAAAAAGGTCCTTGGAATCACATTAAGCTGTTGCTACTAAAGAGAAAACAAAATAATAAAATATCTGGAAAGATCCAGAAAATATTACTCAATGAAAAGAGAAGGGATTAATTTTCTTCCTCTTTGTTAATTTCTTTCTTTATTGAAGTCAGTCTTTTGTCTGATGAATTATTAAAGAAATGTTGTCTAGGCCACACAGACCGTGGTATTTTGTTATGGTAAACACAGCAAATTAAAGAAATACTAATGGCAAAATGGAAGCCAATAGGCAAAATGCAGAGTGTAACCAAATTAAAAAAGGCAACAGAAATCAGAAAAATCACTTTCAAAAGTCTTTGCAAAGAGTTAATGAAGTAAACATTTAAGTCAATTATATCAGTAACAGGGGAAGCAAAACATGTAGTCAAAGCAAAAGTTTATATGCAAAGTAGAACTTATGAAACACACACACACACACACAGGAGAGAAGAAGCAAAGGACTGTTAAGAAAATAAGGTATGGTTTAATTTAACTAAAGTTTTCTAATAATGAAATCATTTATTTTATTATACCATATGAGAGTAACAATCTAGCTTATTCCTGATGACTCTTTAACGATAATGACATTATTGTTTCTTCTTTTATATTAGGAAATATATTTTTGCTTACTATACACCTAATATTCTATAAAATAAATAAGCAAAACTAGCTATATTAATCAGACTAGGCTAGGTTATGCCATGGTAACAAAAGTTCCCCAAAATTCAGGAACTTAAAACAATACAACCAACACAAAATACTTGTTTTTCTCACTCATGTCGTACTGCCCATTTGGGCCGATATAACTAAATACCGTAGTCTGGGTAGCCAAAGCAACAGAAAATTTATTTCCTTACCAGTCTGGAAACTAGAAATCCAAGGCTAAGGCACTGGCAGAATTGGTTTCCACTCCCTGGCTTGTAGATGGCCTCTCATTGTGTCTTTACAAGCGTGACCTTTCTTTAAAGTGAGTGTGGGGAGAGAGAGAAGGAGAGAAAGAGGAAGAAAATCTCTTATTATAAGGACACTAATTTTATCAGATTAGAGCCCTGCCGTTAAGATCTTGTTTAATTTTAATTACCTCCCTGGAGGCACTTTAGGATTAGGGCTCAACTAATGCATTTTGGGGGAGACACAGTTTAATCCATAACAGTTGGTTTCAAAGTCACATGACCATACGTAACTTCAAAGGGATGGAAAGATGCAGACTTACTGTGCTCCTGAAAAGAGACACATGGAATACTGAAGAGCACCTCAAATGATTATCACATAATTTTCTCTTGCATCATCATTTTCATAAATAGTCTAATTAATAATGCTATGATAAAGATCACTACAAATCTAGATATGATGTGATATCATACTAAGATATTACATCATTATTGACTGCATTCCCCACATTGTACATCTCATAACCTTGACTCATTTATTTTGCAATGGAAGTTTTTGGTGATTTTGAAATGCATAGAAATATCAAGTCACTATGTCGTGTAACATGAAATAACATAGTGTTGTAGGTTAATTATATTTCAAAAACAAACAAACATAAAAAAGGGATCAGATTTGGGGCTACCAAAGGTGAGGTAGGAGGGGGAATTGGATAAAGGCAGTCAAAAGTACAAAGTTGCAGTTATAAGTATTGTGTGTGCATGCCTGCTCAGTCGCTTCAGTCTGTAGGACTCTCTGCAACCCATGCACCGTAGCTCACCAGGCTCCTCTGTCGAAGGGATTTTCCTGACATGAACACTGAAGTGGCTTGCCATGTCCTCCTCAATTAGTTTTGTACTAAGGTGTAATGTCCAACATGATAAATACAATTAGCACTGCTATATGTTATATATGAAAATTGTTAACAGAGTAAATTTTAAGAGTTATCATCAAAAGGAAAAAAAAAATTTTTCTCGAGGAAAACAATAGAAAAATTTTGTATTTTTAGGAGATGATGAATGTTCACTAAACTGATTGCGATAACCACTTCACAATGTAAGTCAAATTATGATGCTGTATCCTTAACTTGTCCAATGCCTGCATGTGTGATCAGTTGCTCAGTCATGTCCAACTCCATGACCCCATGGACTAGAGCCTCATAGGCTCCTCTGTCTTTGCAATTTCCCAGGCAAAAATATAAGACTGGGTTGCCATTTCCTTCTCCAAGTGATCTTCTCTACCCAGGGACTGACACTACCTCTCCTGTATTTGGCATATGAATTCTTTACCAGTTAACCACCTTGGAAGCCTAACTTATTCTGTGCTTCAGTTCAGTTCAGTTCAGTCACTCAGACATGTCCGACTCTTTGCGACCCCATGAATCTCAGCACGCCAGGGCTCCCTGTCCATAACCAACCCTGGGAGTTTACCCAAACTCCTGTTCATTGAGTTGGTGATGCTATCCAGCCATCTCATTCTCTGTCGTCCCCTTCTCCTCCCGCCCCAAATCCCTCCCAGCATCAGAGTCTTTTCCAATGTGTCAACTCTCCTCATGAGGTGGCCAAAGTATTAGAGTTTCAGCTTTAGCATCAGTCCTTCCAATAAACACCCAGGACTGATCTCTTTACAATGGACTGGTTGGATTTCCTTGCAGTCCAAGGGACACTCTTTTCCAAAAGCACAGTTCAAAAGCATCAGTTCTTTGGCTCTCAGCCTTCTTCACAGTCCAACTCACATTCACACACGACCACTGGAAAAACCATTGCCTTGACTAGATGGACCTTTGTTGGCAAAGAAATGTCTCTGCTTTTTAATATGCTGTCTAGGCTGGTCATAACTTTTCTTCAAAGGAGTAAGCATTTTTTAATTTTATTGCTGCAGTCACCATCTGCAGTGATTTTGGAGCCCCCCAAAATAAAGTCTGACACTGTTTTCACTGTTTCCCCATCTATTTCCCATGAAGTGATGGCACCAGATGCCAAGATCTTCGTTTTCTGAATGTTGAGCTTTAAGCCAACATTTTCACTCTCCTCTTTCACTTTCATCAAGAGACTTTTTAATTCCTCTTCACTTTCTGCCATAAAGGTGGTGTCATCTTCATATCTGGAGTTATTGATATTTCTCCCAACAATCTTGAGTCCAGCTTGTGCTTCTTCCAGTCCAGCATTTCTAATGATGTACTCTGCATAAAAGTTAAATAAGCAGAATGACAATATACATCCTTAATGTACTCCTTTTCCTATTTGGAACCAGTCTGTTGTTCAATGTCCAGTTCTAACTGTTGTTTCTTGACTTGCATACAGGTTTCTCAAGAGGCAGGTCAGGTGGTCTTGTATTCCCATCTCTTGAAGAATTTTCCACAGTTTATTGTGATCCACACAGTCAAAGGCTTTGGCATAGTCAATAAAACAGAAATAGATGGTTTTCTGGAACTCTCTTGCTTTTTCAATGATCCAGCGAATGTTGGCAATTTGATCTCCGGTTCCTCTGCCTTTTCTAAAACCAGCTTGAACATCTGGAAGTTCATGGTTCACGTACTGTTGAAGCCTGGCTTGGAGAATTTTGAGCATTACTTTACTAGCGTGTGAGATGAGTGCAATTGTGTGGTCGTTTGAGCATTCTTTGGCATTGCCTTTCTTTGGGATTGGAATGAAAACGGACCTTTTCCAGGTCTGTGGCCACTGCTGAGTTTTCCAAATTTCCTGGCATATTGAGTGCAGCACTTTCACAGCATCATCTTTCAGGATTTGAAATAGCTCAACTGGAATTCCGTCACATCCACTAGCTTTGTTCGTAGTGATCCTTTCTAAGGCCCACTTGACTCACATTCCAGGATGAGTGATTACATCATTGTGATTATCTTGGGTCCTGAATATCTTTTTTGTACAGTTCTTTGGTGTATTCTTGCCACCTCTTCTTAATATCTTCTGCTTCTGTTATGTCCATACCATTTCTGTCGTTTATGGAGCCCATCTTTGCATGAAATATTCCTTAGTATCTCTAATTTTCTTGAAGAAATCTCTAGTCTTTCCCATTCTGTTGTTATCCTCTATATCTTTGCACTGATCACTGAGGAAGGCTTTCTTATCTCTCCTTACTTTGAGACTCTGCATATATCCTTCCTTTTCTCCTTTGCATTTTGCTTCTCTTCTTTTCACAGCTATTTGTAAGGCCTCCCCAGACAGCCATTTTGCTGTTTTGCATTTCTTTTCCATGCGGATGGTCTTGATCCCTGTCTCCTGTACAATGTTAGGACCCTTCGTCCATAGTTCATCAGGCACTCTGTCTATCAGATCTAGTCCCTTAAATCTATTTCTCACTTCCACTGTATAATCATAAGGGATTTGATTTAGGTCATACCTGGATGGTCTAGTGGTTATGTCTCAATAACATGGGAAGAAACAACAACAACAATGAAAAAGAATCATTAAGCTCTCTTGGCACATTTTTAAAAGTGTAAAATAAATATAACATAAAATTTACCATTTTAGTCATTTTAAGTGTACAGTTCAGTGGCATTAAGTAAATTTACATTCATTTGGCATGAGCATCACTATACATCTCCAGAACTGTCTCAACATCCAATATTGAAACTCTGTATCCAGAGAACACCATTTCCCCACTCTTCCTGACCGCTGTCCCTGCTAAACTATGGTTGCACTTTCTGTCTTTATGAATTTGACTACTCTAGGTATCTCACATAATTAGAATGACATAGAATTTGTTCTTTTTTTTTTTTTTTGGTGACTGGCCAAAATAAATATACTATGGGAAACTTTCCAAAACATATTCTTCTACTATGAATTCCACATGAAAAATATTTGGAAGTGAAATACATGTATTAAACAGTTTGGAACATTTTGAGCATTTTATTTTGTCCTGGCAAGTATTTTTCCAAAAATACACTGTAAAATCTTCCCAATTCCTTAAATCCTCGAGAACATTAGACATTATTTAAGAATTAAAAGAAGACAAGGAGGAAAAAGAGTTGAGGAACATTTTTGCTAAGCATACTGTCCAGAAAAACGTCATTTCATTGATTCACTTTTTAAACCTCCCAAATCCATTATTATCTTTTGACTTGCATGCAGTTTTGATGATAGGGAAAACACGGTCACTTTTTTGGTTAATTTTTTTCCCTCAGAAAAGCATTTGCCACCCAATTACAGACATTTTACCCATCTACATTATCCACTATTTTGAGGAAGAACTCTAAATTCTACCATGTGGAAAAATTTGTCCATCTCTATTGGCCAAAGATTCCATATAAGGAGTTGTAGTACTAGCACCTTAGATTGACAAAGTCCAAAAGATAAGGTTAAAAAGTAGATACAACCTTGTCTTTCTCTTTTATCATACAGAAACTCACATGTTATCACCTGAAAGAGAACATCTGTTGTATCAGAAGGAGTGAACATTTCCCAACAACAATATTAGATATGACAGATGAATAAACATCTCCGATCTTCATCATTGTGTCTTTATCTTTTACCTCACCAGAGGCTGAGTTAAAGGTGGACAGCTCCCGAAGAAGGTGCAAGCCCATGAATCCACCAAGTGCTGAACTTCCTTCTGGCCCTCCTGTGCTTGGTAGACTTCAGCAGCATGTGAGCTCTTGCCTCAAGCTATTTACACCATGATCAGGCTAGTAATTAGCAAAATGTTTAATATAATATAGAAGCAATTAGGAGGTGATAACATGCAATTAAGATGTGTTTTCAGATTAAAGATTTTATAGTGCTCTTTTTCTTAAAAAGATAAAGTGCCTATCTCAAAATGTCAAACTGCAGTGATTTAATCTGAATTATTTTCAATTAATATGCATGTATTCTTGCGATGTGTTCACCGTTGTTATTGACATTGATAAATTAAGCTCATCCCAGCTGAATTTATCCTTGAGTCGCTCCATATTTCCTGAATGTCAGCTCTTCATTCGTGCTTTTTTCTTTGTCGACAAGCTGTGCGTGATCTAACTATAAGTCCCTTGATTCATCTCTGGGATTACAGTGATGTGTCAGTCTGGAAGAACAATAATCTGAAAGGGCATTGTTATAAATAGAGTGTTAGAATATAATTGTTTGTCATGTCATTTCTCCTCTTTAAATTCCCTTGAGCTCTGTTGAAGTAATTTAGACAGCTAAGATGACAAGAGTCTTGAGACTGTACTTATAGAGTTATCCAACACATCTTTAGCCTAGTCTGTCTTTTGAGACTGTGTTGTCTGCAAAGTAGGAAATGCAAACATCAAATGAGTTTTGACTACAGTGTGGATTTAATTTGAGAGTTTAAGCAGGCCACTCTTCGTATAATACAAGCATTATGTCTCCTAATTCATCTATACTTGTTGGACAATGGTGACAATGGCTATTAAATGCCATTTAAAATTAATTAGAAATTGTCGTGAGCACAGCAGCTATTGCAAATAACTTAGAGGAAATAAGTATTTAATGTGTAGGACTTTGTTTCTGTTTTTTGTAAAGATAATGTACAGATAATTGGGTAAGCAGTAAAATATATAATTTTT